>BLJB01000320.1:4848-33674 GCA_013423325.1 Usnea hakonensis | reverse complement strand
AACCGAGCTTTAGCCGGTCAGCGAATATACGAAAAAAATCGGTGGATGAGACTCACATCTCTTTGCAAACACGGTGCCGTGGGCCATCTTGCCGTCGATATCTCTTAGGGCCTCGATATTAGCACTGCGCACGCCCTCCATTGCTTCCAGATCCGTCAGGCAGTCGGCCCACTGGATCTCCCATGGATCTTTGGCGCCTTGGATACGACCGTCAGGGTGAGTCTTCTTCCATTCGGCGCCGGCATTATGACAGTGCAATAGCTTCAGATGCTTCCCACCAGCGGCCTCCAAGGCAGAAAGGTTTGCAGTCCATTTGACGCCTCTCAAATTGCTGTATATCGACGCGATTTGCCAGCCTTTAGAAACGGCTTCGCCTGCGGCAGTCATAACGAACGAGTTGATTTTGACCTGATCGACGAAATCACGCTCGTGATTATGCTCGTAACATGGACTCTTCTTATCCAAATGAAGAGAGACTTCAACAGTCATAAGGATACTGCTGTCGGATTGGCTGAATTTTTTCACCATTTTCAGCTTCATACCACAGGGAGGCACATTTCGCAATTGCTTGTTTTTTTGTCCATGGGTCTCGCTAACAGTCTCTCCTTTATATAGACGACACCACCAGTAGGACGACTGCGTGCCTTTACCAGTGATCGCGTTATTGGGCTTGTTACATACCCACAAATTGTCCACCAAGGGCCAATACGCGTTGAACTCTTCTGCAGTCCATGACACGGGCGTATTCAACGAAAAAACAGCCTGACGCGTCTCGGGAGTATGGGGAGGCAATTGTAGCATTGTTGACACGGCCTCCGAGGATATGACTGGGACCGGTTTACTCCTCTTGCTACCCTTCCGAGGGGCGACAACATCATCACCGGAAGCCTCGGAGGCCTTGCGTTTCAAGGAGGGAGGTGGGTGGAGGGAGGGAGGTAGGTGGGAGGAAGAAGGCTTTAGTAACGGTGATCTAGACGCGTCAGAGTATGTGGGTCTACTCCATTCGCCCTCACTGTCATCGTTATCGTCGTCTTCCGGCTTGTAAGCAGCGTCTAAGATCTCGTCTGGATATATAGCCTCCGGGGTACGGTCACGATCGATACCCTCGGGGTTGCTACCATACCAATCGAGCTCTTCCTGAGTATCCTCGAACGCGCCATACTGAGGAGGCTGGCGAACAACAAGGCCTTGTGACGTCATGATGAAGAGATAACGCGATTTTCTAGGTATCACGAAGTATGAAGGCTGGGGGTGGAAGCAATGGCGACAGCGAGGTGTGGAGAAGGCAGCAGGGAGGCGGCAGGGAGGTCCCCTAATTACTATGTGGATCCCTTAGTAATCATGGTATGTGGCTGCGCACGTTTCGGTATTATACACTAGCGTTGGCTGAGGTTTAAAAGCAACCATCATTTCAGGATCTGACTAACGGAAAAACGTAGGACCGACAACAAGACGCGCTGGCTATCATGCTGTAGAGCCTCAGTCCTGCTCCCTCATGCGTCAACGCGCCGCCCTTTTGATCTGCTGAATATTTTATGACCAAGCAGTATCATCAGCTACAGGAACATCTTCAAACAAAGCCTCGACAGCCGATCGCCCGCCCTTCGTCTGAATTCGCTCACATGAGCTAGCGGTGTCAAGGTGGGCGCTAATTTAGCATCTCGGAGCCGTGCCAAGGCTTTTGCGTCATCGACCACTCCACTTTGTCCTCCAACTATCTTGTGCTGTTTCACACCAGCGGCTTCATAAACCTCTACCTTCTCTTTTCAATCTACATGGCCTACAATCAGGCAAAGTCAAACATCGAGAAAAGTGGGCGGCAATAGTCGGACTATTTGGAACTCTGGACGAAGGAGAATCGTTGTGAGTGAGGTGCACCATTTGTGGAACTGTCTGATAGCCAAGCTGAATTCCAGAAATGGATCATCGAGCCTGGCCAAAATTGGAACCTTAGATAATTTCTGCATTGCATCCATCCTAGAGTGCATTGGCAAACCGGCGGATTGGTACGAGCGCGAAACATGGCAGAGATCTACTATCTATCAAGGAAAACATTCACGGACCGCACAGATGGCGGCCTTCACCAAAATACAGAGAAAATTCCACTGTCTCCGAATTCTGCGCAGCATATTGATAGGCGTAAAGCAACTTCCGATCAACTCAAAGTCAAGCTCCGCACCGCTTTCAAAGCAGGCAGCCCGAGACCAGAAGGACCTACCCAGCAACACGTCACCTTCCAAACTCCTCCCACCAAACGAACACCTTCCGAGGCCCGTCCTGCTCTTCGTCAATGCGAGCGTCCACGTTCAGGTCGAGCAGGAGACGTGAGTCAACAATCTAGGAATTCTGTACAGGAATCAAGGCAAGATGAAAGAAGCCGAAGACATGTACCTACGGGCATTGACAGGATTAGTGGTCGGAAAAATATGGGATGGTATGGGATATTGAGATTTTTGCCATACCATGGGATGGGATGGTATGAGGCCTCTGACTCCCATCCCACTGTGGGTTGGTATGGGATTTTACTGGTATCGTCCTATGGGACGGGGGATCTCTGGGATATTCCATGGGATGTGGCTAAATGTGGCTGAAACGTGACTGAATATGACTAGGAAATACAACAGTATTAATTCTAGCCATCATTCTAGTCGTTAGTAATTCTAATAAGTGTATTCAATACAACATAACCGCTTCAATGCCCGCTCCAATACGATTGTAGCCCTCAATCTCGATGCTTTCTCTTGGTATATCTTCCCTTTTGACCAATTTTCAAGAGTTTTAGCTAACTGCGCCCTTGGAAGATGGAGGGAGAATCTGTGGCTTATCGTCTCTCTTCGTCCTGCAGAACATGATGGAGAAGATTCGGTTCATCCACGATCTGAGTATCGAACATTTACCGTGTGCCTGTTTTGATATGATTTGTCGCACCACGGGATGTCTTCGGAGCGCACACTCCGGCCGCAGCGCACACTTCGGATAATCTTCGGGTAGACTATAATCGCGCTGCTGAGGTACCTCGTCTTTGGTATAGATACTATATAATTCTATATACCTTTCTAGCGTAAATAATTAAATACCTAATATTCGCTTCCTCTATTACCTATAATCGCCTAATTATCTATAACGCCTAGTTACCTATAACGCCTAATTATTATTAATTATTATTATAGCTACTTAGGCTATTTAATAGACTCTTTACCCCCGCCTAGAAGACGATCTAAAGCCTTTTATTTAGAAAGTAATTAACGAAATACTATAAGAGTATTTAGAGCCTCCCTTATTAAACGAGACTTTTAATACCCCCGATAACGCCTAGATTCGTCTTTAGAACTACGCCTTCAGTCAAAGATTCGTAATAATAATAGGGTTATATAAAGCCGGGCGTAAAAGCTATTAATATATCTATACGGAGGAAAAGACCTAGAATAATCGGAAGCTAGATAAGTATACGGGCGAAAGTAGTAACCGTAAGTAAGAACTTACTCGGATTAAGAAAAAGAATTATAAATAGCGATATATAATTATCTAGAAGAATTTAAATACTCGAGAAAGAGGTAATAAAATATAGGTCCTCGAAGTAGGCTATTAGAACTATTTCTACGAAATAGTTCCTAATCTACTATCGTATAATATATATAAAAAACGATAACCCGATTATACTAAGGCGGTAGAGTTTACTAGATTATATCGAGTAAGCGAATTAATCTATAATTAGTTAGAAGCGGTCTTAGATAATTCGACGAAGGATTAAAACGACGAGTTTTATCTAAATAGGAAGAAATATTATAATTTAATTCTATCTACTACTCGTAGTAGAGAGGACGTCCTCGCCGGTCTTCTTACTATATTAGATAGCCCGAATTTCACTATTAAAGTACGATATTTATACGTTAAAAATATATATAAAATTATTACTAAAAGAATCCTCGAATAAATCGTTCTAATTAATAACTTCTAAAGAGGCCTAGCTAAGCGCTTCTATAGCGATTTCCTTATAAAAAATGACGCTACCTTTAATACTAATACTTAGAAGCTCCTTCTATTCGTAGCCGTCGGTATTACTAATACGAATAAGTCCTTCCCGATTACTTTCTCTTTTATATTATTCGAATCCGAAGTCGCCTTCAACTACTTCCTTAATATATTAAAGGAAAAGATATTTAATAACTACCTACCTCTAAAAGTTAGTCTTTTCGATTAAGGAAAAGGCTATATCGCCTCGCTCTAGATACGATTTTCTAATTACTAGATCTAGCTTTATAGCTAGTATACCGTATAGAATATTAGGACTAGAGTTAATAAATTAAAAAGAGGATATCTAATAGAGCGATGAGATAATATTTTTAATACCGTCTAGGATTAGATTAAATATATAGACCCCTTATAGCTACCTAATTATCGTTAGGCCTTATTTAATCTTCTTTATAACGTCGATAAAGAGTATTTCTATAAGAATTAGGTTCCTAAAAAGGCCTCGGTAATTATATACTTTATTAGAAATTATCGAAACCTAGGATCTTACTCTACTGTCATGGTGTGGATCTCAGTCTAGTCAGGTTAATCTATGCGATAGCCGACGATCTAGGCGACAGCCCCTTAAGGGCTGCTCGCATCCCCCGTTCTTTCTTGTTTCCTCATCTTTCGTCTTGGAATTCTACCTAGTCCTAGCCATAGAGAATGAGAATCCTTCTACCAAGCCTCGTTCCCTGACATCTACGTAACGTAATAAGGGTATATATCCTATCTTCAAAGCGGTTATAAACTAGTAAAAATCTCTATAGAATATTATCCGAGATTGTTGAGAGTGCACTCAGCACCTAGTGGTTTCAGGAGCTTCAGGGTCCACTCGCTTAGGTCTTGGCATCAGAGTTTTCTTCCCACGGTGTACTTTACTTCTTACACTCATTAATATAACAGGAGACTCTTTATACATGCCTACTGCGCACCTCATTTTCCAACAGAGATATAAATTTAGAGCTTAAACGGTGGTACCGTTTAATTCGTAAAGAGGTTAAGGCTTCTCGTATTAATCGGCCTAGGGGTATAAATACGGTAGCCTTTAGTATTATTTGTTACGAGTGTGACTACTTGTAGGGCTGATGCAGGGATGAAGGAGACACGTGACATCCTTCCTATTCGGGTTTAGCGCCTTGGCACTTCTCTGCCCACATATCTTTCTCACACCTGTACATAGATTTTACCTCCTCATCAATTGAATCCTAGTTACATACCACCATTGACTTGATCTGGTTGCAGTCCTAATATTATTATAGGAAAGATTACTATTTAGGCTATTAAAAAGGTTAACCCTAAGTAGATTACTACTAAGTAATAGGTTTCTAAAATTGCTACTAATCCCGTATATATCTTAGAAGAAGGTTCTTATAACTACTACCTTATCACTACTTTTATATTCCCTTATTAATATTTATTATTTAGAGCCTATATTAAAGGCTTTCCTATCCTATTGTCAAGGTTCAGACTGGGATACACGAGCACAAGACTTGGTGTTATGAATTTGCTTTGCTAACTATGAGTGGAGGCTAGTTACACAAGACGAACACAAAGAGGAAAGAAAGAGATGTTACGAGTGTAACTACTTCCAGGGTCTGTGGGCATGTGACCTCCTTCCTATTCGGGCCTAGCGCCTTGGCATATTCCTTTTCTTCTCCCAAATGGTCTCATGTAACTTAGTCTCCTCATCAATTGAATCCTCGTTACATACCACCATTGACTTGATCTGGTTGCAGTCCTAACAAGAGAAAGAGGATTCGCTTGAGAAATCAGTTCTTTAAATACCCGAACCCTGTACGCTAGCATTCCATGCCTGTGTTTAATAAAGTGAATGACAAGGGTGAATACTAGGTGTGTTGAGAAGAAACCGTGACACCTATTATCTCTTTTTTATCCTCGTTAGTAGATAGACGATATGCCTACTTGTCAGGGACTGGACATAGATCGATGGATTATTGTATACTAGGGACTAGGCTAGATACACAAGACGAAAGACGAGGAGAGAAACAGAATAGAGGGAGGGTAGTAGGGTCTATATAGATAAGTAACCCAATACGCACTAGCAAGCAACCTTCTTGCAGACAAAGGTCCTAGCAGGCATATGCCTATATAGGTAAGGGGCTTCCAGGGCCATGGCGTGGGGATTCCAATACACGGGACGCGTATCGCATATACGCATGTTTAAGGTTATTGGTATCTGAGCGTTGGTGGAGTGACGAGGTCGGTTCCCACTAGAGGGAGTCAGGTCTAGTACCATGACACTACTCTATACAAATAGTTATTGAGGTATTATAATTAAACCCTTTCTCTAGACTAATTTAATTCGTCTATATATTAAGATTATAGAAGAAATACCTTTCTCGCTATAGCGGCTAGTCTCTAAAGTCTTTATATAGCTCTACTCTATATATAGGCTAATTAGTTAGCTAATTAGTTTACTACGTTTTAGGCTAATGTTATAACTACTTATAAGGCCCTATAGTAATAATTATAGGGTATTCTAATCGAGCTCCCCTAGCCCCCGTCTATAAAAAAGGCCTAATAGAATACTATACTCTAAGAGAAAAAAAAGTATAATAAAGCGAATACGAGAAAGCTTACTAGTATTAAGATATCCGAAAAGATCGCTATAGAGCGTAACGAAAAGGCTACTAATAAGGCCGCTATCTGTTAGGACTGGCTCCGCTAGCGGTGCGCTGGCGGAAGTAGTAGATAAAAGACGTAGAAGTATAGTGACTATGGGGTGGTTCAATAGTATGGTATTGGGTATACTAGAACTAATCTCTAAGGAACTTCCAAATCACCCGGGGGGTACTGACTCGACATACCAGTGCCAAACACTACCCCGCTATGAAGTCACCGGTCACGGGACCCCCCTAGCGGTTAGTGGTCGCAGGGGTTCTAGTAGCCCCAATGACAAGCACTGTACTACCCCCGCTAGGTATGCGCTATCGGCCAGACAGCGCTAGGCGCTGACACTATCTTAATTTATAAAGTCTATATTATAGGAAGCTTAAGTAGTTTATAATTAATATCCGGCTCTTTTAGTTTACAGCTAGCCTTTAGACTACCCCCGCCTCCACCACTATCGCCGGTAATAATAATACTAAGCTTATAAATATCCTTTAGACGGCTACCGTCTCCACCCCCTTTAAATGCGCCGATATTAAAGCGAGGCCGATTTAAAGGGAGTAAGAATAAGCCCTCTACTCCGCTTCCCTTAATTAACGAACCCTTATTATCGTCCGCCCCGATAGTACTAGCGACGACTCGTTATAGCCGATAAATAAAAGAGAAGAAAGTGTAGAAATAGGAAAAAAGATATAGCTAGTTCTAAAGGTAATAAGGGCGATAGCGAGGTAATAGCCTAGAAGTAGTACTATTACCCCTAAAAAAGAAGAAGTCGAAGACGAGTCTCGTCGATACGATTAATGTAGACGAATAGGAGTTATAGGAGTAACGACGGTTATAGTTAATATTTATAATAGAGGACTAATACTATTAGGAAGCCTCTATAGATAAGGTATTTAAGTATTTAGAACTAGTATCTAGCCCGGCTAATCCTCGGAAATAGCGTTTTTAAAGTATTTAGGCCTTATTATATCTTATTCTTTTATCTTATAATATGACGAATAAAGCTTTAGTAATAACCCTTTCGCCTTATACCCGAGCTAATAGTCTTTTAGTGCCACCCTTTCCTCCTCCTCTATAGTTAATAAATACCTTATCGTCGTTATCCTTCGGGTAGTGTAGGCTGGTAAGAGTAGGGATTGAAATATAGGCCTTAAACGAAATCTTATTATACCAGACTAGATCTCATCTAGATAAATCTTGTATATAAAGACCTATTAATAAGTCGTTTAAAGATATACTTCTAGTATAGTCTAGCTATCCGATACGTAATGTATAGGGAGTATAATTATAGAGCTCCACTGTTACCAATTTTTTTTTTAGAACCTAACACCTGGAGGTTCTACCAAATTTTTGAAAAGTACTATAGTATATCGATGTTTATATATGCCCGGAGTATAAATATATACTTCTAAACAGGCCTATACTATATATATACTTCGGAGTAAGCAAGCTTCCTAAATCTATACTTTCAAGCTTCCTAAATCCATGCTCCCGAAGTAGGCCTCCTAAATCTATACTTCTAAAGCAGGCCTCCTATAGCAGGCTTCCAATGTAGGCCTAAAAAAAAGGAGGATCAGTCTATTTCAATAGTAAATAGTGGTTATATCATTAGATATCAAATACTAGATCTAGATAGAATTATAGGGTTTTTTATCATTTCCTCGCCAGAACCCGATTTGAACCGGGCATCTTCTGGTGGAAGCCACGCTTCCGCCACTAGACCATAGGGCCTTGTTACTGTGTAACGTCCTATATCATATATGAATCGTGAAAGAAAGAAGTCATGATATCTACTACCCCAAGCCAAATCCATGCCAAGCCGGGTTATTATTGATCCGAAGTGTGCGCTGCGGCCGGAGTGTGCGCTCCGAAGACATCCCGGTGGCACCAGCACTGGAGGGTCCCATTTCAGATATCACTCCTAAGCTTGCGAATATCGCCATCTTTCGAGCTCCATCCGTAGGCATTTTATCCATTCAAAATCATCACACTCCGCTATCGGGGGATAGAAATCAAGACCAGGAGAAACTGGGGGTTTCGTGGCAGTCCAAAAAGTAGGATAATAGTCCGCGGCCTCCCAGTCTAAAATACTTGCTAGAATCTCCTCGATGGATGATATAACTTCGTATCTTGGTTCGCCTTGCTTCTTTGAGGCGGACAGGAGATTACCGTAGCAGCCATTGCACAAGGGTTCGGCCCATTTGTCCTTAGCCTAAGCGACGAGCTTCGATGTTTTTTCAAGGCTGCAGCGACTGCAAATGAACTATTCTAATATTACTTATATATATCGAAATATTATTAAGTATATCTTAATTTAAGAGGCAGGAAAAGGAAACGAGGGCCTACACCTACGGTGACGAAAGAGGCCTGGGCTCTTAAAGCCCTGAAAGAAAAAAGCTGGGACCAAGCGGCCACCAGCACAAGAAGAAAGAAGAATTGGGTCAATCCATATAGGGACGTCGAGGAATATCAGAGCATTGACGTAATTGGACGGAAAATGCAAGACTGGTTCCGAGAACGGAGATCCAAGAAATGGGAAAAATATCAACGAAGAATTCCCATCGCAACGAGAACCCCTGCCCAGGCAGGGAACTTATATGACGGCAGGTTCGACCACCACAAGATGCTGAGGAAGGCTGAGAGCTCGGTCGCTGTCCAAATGAGAAGTGGCAAAATCGGGCTTAACGCATTCCTCAACAGGATGAGGGTTCCAGGTATCGACCCCGACTGCAGGTGCGGATGGAGAAGACAGGATGTCAAGCACATCCTCCTCTTCTGTCCGAGATCGCGGGAAGATAGACCACGGCTACTTGCGGAAGCGGGTACCAGGGACTTCCAGACAATGCTGACCACGACCAAAGGGATCCGGGCAGCGGCAAGGTGGATGGTCAACTCCGGCTGGTTAAACAGCTTCGAGTTAGCCAGCGAACAACTCCAACGGTCAAGACTACCCCTCGGGGTAGAGGAGACCATTAAGCCCAAAAAGGGCGCACGAAGAAGCGATCGCACCCGCCTCTAAAGGGTGGGTGTGGTCTAGGATATAAATGCAAGGATCAGAAGAGCTGGCGCCAGAAGTAGAAAGATGCGCGGTGGTGTTTTAGAGCTCCTAGGGAGCACAGCGGAAAGAAGAGCGTATTGTTTAGTTGAAGTTTTTGTCCAGAGGTTCGCCCTCAGGTTTCTTCAACGCCCAGCTCTGCTGGTTTAGCGTTATAGTCACCCTCATTAGCTTACATCAAGTAGCTAGAGGACGTGCGGGACGCGATACGGTGGTTGAAGAAAGAAGATGGAGGGATGGGAAATGGGGAATGGATTGTGTGCAGGCATAGTGTTGGGGGGACTATAGCTGCGACGATTGGGATGGATGGGATGGGGAAGGGAGATGAGGGGGGAGGGTGGGAAGGGGGTGTTTGGGGGAAAGAAGGGGGGATGGATGGGTTGAAGGGTGTTGTGCCTTTGGAGGGGATATATGACTTCACGGCGTGCCGGGACGCGCATCCGGAGTTGCGGGGTATGTATGATTCGTTTGGACCAGAGGAGGAGGGAGGGTGGGAGAGGGGGGATGTGCTGAGGTGCAAGAGGAGGGTTAGGGCTGGGGTGGACGCTGTGGTTGTGGGGCATAGTAGAGGTGATGAGCTGGTGGAGTGGGAGCAGGGGAAGAGGTTGATGGGGGTGTTGGAGAGGCAGCCCCCCCAAACCTCCCACACTATTCACCATGTGCCTCAATCTTCGCCCGAGTCGCCTTATATGCGTCCATCTCCATAATCACGCTCAACAGCGGCTCCTTCGTAACCGCCAACTGATATTTTGCCTTTCCGCCCTTGACTGGATCCCTAGCTTGGCTTCCATCCGCATCGCTATTTATTCTTTGGCGCTCATGCAGGCAATACGGACATACATGAGGCCTTTGACTTCTACAAGTTCTTATCAACAGAGGGTGATTTCGACTTCGATCCTTCAACATTCGATACCGGTGACGGAGAGCAAATCGAGACAGAGGTCAACCCAACCTCAGAGTCAAAAGAGACGAGCAATTCCAACGGCTTGGAATGACCAGTCGATCAGCGGCGAACTTAGACCTACTAGATTTCACACCGACCTACAACGCTTTCTCAATCCAATTTCTTATCAAGACACGCGCTCGTGGGAGTACTTAAACATAGTGACCGTAATTTCCTACTACTCAGTATAATCCTGACCCGTCCAAACAGCATCATCATCATCATCACAACCTCATATCTCACCACATCAAACTTCTCAGGACAATTCCACAACGATGCTCTTAACCTCACCCCCTCACCACAACCAACGTCCCAGCCCCACACACTTGAAAAAAAGCAAGACTCAACCCGACACAATAAATATACCTCCATGCACAAAACCCAGCTCCCCCCCCTCTTTCCCCCTCCCCCTTCCCCGTCAATTCATCCTCTCTCTCTCTCTCTCTCAAAAAAGGCATCTCAATCGATCTACATCCACCGATGATGATACGTACGTAGACTACTTCAAACTCTTTACACGCATGTATGTATAGCACCCGTCATTGAAGATGTCATACATACACATATCTCACCCCGAAGAGAAGAGAAGAAGGGAGAAATATTTAGGATAGGATGAGAAGAACGATAGGTCAAGAGCCTATCTAACACCCACCTCCAAGTCCATCAGAGGGAAGAAGAGAGAAGGAAAGAGAGAACAGACCAAGCGAAGGAGAGGGTCACGTCAGCGAAATCAAGATCTCGTCGGATTTGGTGGAGAGGATGGTCGGTTGGTTGGTCTTTGAATATAATTTCTTGATTTATTGAGTGACAACTTTGCAATAATCAACACCCCGATCAAGCATCCTCCCCTCTCAATCCACGACACACAATTATAAGAGATTGAAGGAAAAAGAAATGAAAAAAGAGAATTAAGACTCGATCAGCGGTGCCATGAGAAGAAAGTTCAAGTCCAAAATCGCAGTACCCTACACTGCCAGTCATCACAAGACCGGCTTCCTCGCCCACCCACTCAAACACCTCCACCCAGCTCCCGTCCACTTCCCCTCTTCCAGCGCCTCCGCTACCCCCTCCAGCAACCTCTCCTTCCCCATCTCCGTTTGCAACTTCACCATCCACTGCTCCCATGCCCAGCTCCCTACCAACCCGGCCATGTTAGCCGCGTCAGCCGTGCTGCCCACAGGCCCTTGCACCGCTTCTACCCTCCTCGTCCCAGCCCGTCTTCAAACGTGGAGACATTAGGCGGCGGGGTCTCAGGCAGCATGCGTTGCTCCTTGGTCGGTGTGCCCATGGGCAAGAATGTCCAAGCGCGCTTGATGTCGTCGAAGCCGGCGCGGCGGAGGCGGCCGAGGAAGGATTTGGTGGGCAAGGGGTCATACCCTCTTGTCTTGAGGTTGAAGCCGAATTCTACGCTCACGGCCGTGCCACGGGATCCGGCGTTGACGATTTCCGAATCCATGAGAAAGTACTCAAGGTAGCCGCCTGGTTTGAGACACCGCAAGCATTCTTGCAGGCAGAGGTCGTATTCGTCCATGTTGAAGCCCGAGCATTGATGCCATATATATCATGACTGACATTATTTGAAGCCGACAAAAAGCTCGGACGCAAGCACGAAGTATCGCAATGCCTCGAATTACCACCGAATCCCAGGCCATTGCTGGCAAACAAGCTTCTGCGGAGTCTTCGAGATGTTACCGCGGCCGGCCTGGTAAACATGTCTCCTTCGAAGATGAGCAAGCCGACGCTTTCAGGGCTAGAGCTGTCTCAGCAGCAGAGAATTTGAGAAAAAGTAAGGGCAATACGAAAATTGAACCCAGGAGCAATGCTGTAGCTCTCAGAAAGGTGTTCAAGGAGGGATAATACGAAAGAGACGATACCAAATTTCGCATAGAAGAGGATAGAATAGCTTGTTCAGAGGCTGAAACCAAATTTCTACGGCGAGCTAGACACCGCAAGGAAGACCTACATATAGCAGAGCAGAGGCGACCCAGACAGAGATCTAATAAAATCACGTACAGAGCAGATTTTGATCAAGAGCTATATTCAGGTGGAAATGTGACCATAATGAGGGCAGAAAGGGACAGGCTTGTTTTGAAGTCACCGATTCGGTCAGTAATCGTGACTACATGGTCGAGATAATTTTGATTGTTGAAGTCTACATCTGGTCAGCTCCCCAATTGATCGGTGTCAAGCGAGTGTACAGACCACTATTTAAAGGCCGGTAAGGATGCTCTTGATTAAACCGTACCAGGTCAGAAATTTTCTTGACCTTTTGTCCTCTTCTTTGCCATCGCTGTAAACGCCAATGGAGCTCTAGAACGGCCACCCCCACATCCAACATAGCCGCAGGCCAACAACTAGTGGGAGGGTGGCGCAGAGTAATGGTGGACTGAGATTACTGAGTCAAAAGAAGGTGTAAGTGTTGAAGTTGACGCAACACCACTGAGGGATCTATGCAGGACACCATGCAGGGGATGCTCTTAGACCTCTCCTGACTAGTGCATGTTCTTCTATGCGACGCCCTAGGCAATATATATTAGAGCCTAGAGAAGCCCCTGAGATAGAATAATTCTTCTGACCTCCCTCAATTCTCAACAGTAAGTGTAAGATGTATGTTGTAGTGGTGCTTCTATCGTACTGTATTAGAAAGTACGTTGTAGGTTAGACCGCGACCGTCACGGTATGACTCAATCGTCCAACTCCACCGGCCTGCTTCTAAACGGAACAAACCGCCTCTCCTTCCCCTCTCTTCTCCGCCTATATCCCTCCCCCCCGTTATCCATCTCTCCTTCCCCCCCCTCCCCCATAAGAACAGTCGGCGCCGCATTCAACACCCGAACCATGGCCTCATCATCCGCCGCCCTCGCAATCTGCACCGCCCTCCATCCCTCGGAACTCTGCACCGACCGGTCAACCCCATATTCTCCAATCAGCCGGCCCACCGCATCCGCGTCTTTCTGCTCAACCGCGAAAAAGAACAAGTCCTTGAGGTCGATTTTGCGTTGCCGCTGATCCGCCGCCGCGGTGACGTGGACGTTGGCTTTGATGAAAAGGAGCATGACGTCAAAATGTCCGTTTGCGTGCGCGAGTACGATCGGGGGATCGTCCCAGCGGTCCTTGAGGTTGACGTCGGCGCCGGCGGAGAGGAGGACTTGGCAGGCGAGGCTATCACCGAGTAAGGCGGCCGTGTGGAGCGGGCTGCGGCCGAAGTGGTCGCGTTGGTTGACTTGGGGGAGGATATGGGGGGATTCCAGGAGGGTTTGGAGAATCGTGGGTTGGCGGGCTTCGATGGCGCAGTGCAGCGAGGACTTTTCCGAGTACGGTTCTAAGATTTGAAGGTCCTGGGGTCTGGTTTTGATAGTGGAGCTGAGGAGGTCGGTCAAGCCGCGGCGGGCCATGGCCCAGATGGGGAGTTTGGCGTCGTCCAGCCGGATGGGCGGTTGGCCTTCAGGGCTGTGACTTGTCAGCATGTTTGTGATTTCTTTTTGGCCATATTGCCAAGCGATGACGAAGGGAGTTCGTTGGAATTGGTCTTTTTGCGAAGCATCGGCGCCGTAATTAAGAAGCACAGACGCTACTGCTACTCTACCGAACCGACTTGCATCATGCAGCGGCGTCATGCCCCATTTGTCTTTGACATCAACGCCCAGTATTTCCTCATTCAGCAGTATGCCAATGGTCTTGTCATAGCCGTTCCGCGCTGCACCGTGCAGAAGGCTCTGCCCATCGTCGTCAACGCACTCAATGTCAAGCCCATGATTCAGCATCTCCACCAAGGCCTTATCAGCCCCTCTATTCACAGTACGCAGAATGGCGGTTCCTCCTTCGCAATCGGTCACGGTCGGATCTGCGTTGTGCCGTAAGAGCAGGTTTACGATATCCTCGCGATCCCTCTCCGCCGCGCACCTTAGGGGTGAGCGACCGACTTGGAAATCAACAATTTCGATATTGGCCTTTGCCTCGAGTAGGCGCTGGACGATGGCGAGGTGACCTTCTCTTATAGCAAGTACAATGGCAGTCATTCCGTTTACATCTTGCATATCGATTCCAACGCTTTGGTGTTTGAGCAGTATTTCGATCATATCAAGCTGGCCCCTTTGCGCAGCAAGCATCAACGCTGTCCGATCGCGTTCTTGGCTGTGTCTCATGTTGATGTCGAGATCTCCAGGCATCTCTTTTGCTAGCAGTTCGACCACTTTAGCATGCCTCGACAATGTCAAGGACGATTTCGCATTACTGCGATTATGGTGCCCTAATATAGCCTCGAATAGAGCCGTTCGCCCTCGTACGCTGACTTTCTTCTGCGAAGCACCTAGTTGTAGCAATAGCCTTGCAACTTCAAAGTGTCCTTTCCGGCAAGCATACATCAGGGATGTTTGCGCGTACTTGGGCTCTTCCTTATCCACCGTCCCCGGCTCGGGGTCCATTTCAGATATTACAGACGGAAGCCCGAACCAAGCGCAGATATGCAGTCGGTCGACGCCCTTCCATACATCCCACGTATCAGGTGCTCCTGGGTTGGTAACCCAGGCCGCTTGCATACAAGCGTTCAAGCGCTGTGAGTCGTTTAGAAACTGGAACGCTTTCAATTGCACTTCCTTTGCGTGTTCAAGATTCTGGCTTGCATCGCGGACGTGATCGCCCCAGTATTGGGAAGCGTACGAAAGAAAGGCAAATTTGGCATTCTTGGAGACATAGTCGTCATTTTGGCAGTCCTGAGACGGGAGCACAAGCTGAAGATAAAGCATGGATGCTTTGGCGAGGTCAAACTCCGCATTCGAGAGCCATTGGCTGCTGTTCGCCCCCTCGCGGAGATATACCTCCAACGACTTATGGACCAAGCTTACCCGATTTGCCTCAATGACTACAAGAGATGACGTTGACCCGAGGATGGTCTTAGTCTCTTCCAAACTTTCTAACAGATCGTTCTCGGAGTAGCCCTCTTGACCAAGAAATTCGTCAAGCGTGAGGACGGCCAAAGCGTGTTTCAGCTCCTCCAGTCCCAAAGGTCTCCGCACGCGGGTCAAAATGCCTAAGATCCTGAACCCGCACTTACGAGGTTCCGAGTCCTGCTGCTGGATCCGCTGCATGGCATCCTTGTAGATGTCGTCTATTTTCTCGGGGAGTGTCTTCAGGGCCCTTCTTAGCGTTGTCGGATTTGTTTTGGTTTTTATCGCGTCCAAATAAAGTCGCGCGTACAAAAAACGACCGGCGGCCTTGTCGGTCACTTCGGTGATGATTCGCCCCTCGAGTCCAGGATCTTTTTTTAAAAGATCTTGCAATGGCGTCGTCATAGGGTTAACAACCGTGTCACGCTCATCCGTGAGTGCCAGTTTGCTACTCTCGACTTCACTATCAATCTCCCATCTGACAAACCTCTCAATGTCCTCGGCCGGAAACTCCACCTCAATATCAACCTTCCATGGCTCCACGAGCTCATGTGCCCTCTCGTTGCACCAGAGTCCATTGCCTTTACAGTCATAGCAAATATCGAACTGACCTTCCTCACAGATCCTGCAATGGAAGTACAGCTTCAAACCATTCATGTGACACCGATGGCACTCGGCGCTACCCGTTCGATCGCTTAACTCGCGAGACGTGAGCAAAAGGCTCACTTTACCGGGTTTCAAGTTTCGCAGCTCTTTCAGGAGCTCGGGGCGGTCATGAGGCGCCAGCTCGTCGAACCCGTCGACGATGATGTAGAAGCGATCGAAACGCTTGAGCTCATTTACCAGCACGCGGCGCACTTGGCTGTAATACTTGCTGAGCCGGTAGCCTAGCCGTTTCGCCTCCTTGTGCATGACTTTCAGCTCTTCGGGAAGAGCAAGGGACTCGTTCAGCTGGAGGAGCTGCTGCAAAAGGCTTCCAACCAGGCACTCCAATGTCTGCATCTTAGAAGACTTGTAGTCGAGGTAGATGAAGAGGATCAGGGGAGCAGGGGCCGCTTGGGATCTTTCTTGGGTCAGATGGTGCGCGAGGATTGAGGAGAGGACGGTTTTGCCCACACCGAGGTCCCCGGTGCACCAGAGGAACCAGGGGCGGCCTTCCGCCCAGGCTTGGAAGTATTGGTTTGACCAGAGAAATTCACCGACGTGGGTAAAGGATTTGGTCGAGAGCTCGTTCTGTTTGGCGATAAAGGAGAAGGGCGAAAGCCAGCTTATTATTTCTTCGCGCTCGGCTTCCTCTGCCTCCTTTCTTCGTTTCTCTTCCTGTTTCTCCATGCGCGCGTTGTTCTCTTTTACGAGATCTCTCACTTCCTCAAGCGTCTCGTCACCTTTGAGGGCAAAGATGGTATTGATGGCAGTAAAACACCTTTGAATGGCATCCAGGATCTCTTTAATGGTATCTTTTTTGAAATGCCAAGTGATCCTCTGGTAGGTCTCCGTCTTCTTCCAGTCTTTATTGGGGTTGAGCTTAGCCATGGCCTCATCGATTTCCTGCATGAGTCTCCCTAGAAATCCTCCATACTCATACTCCAAGGACCCATCTTGACGGGGGCGGCGGTGGACCTCCCAGAGGCCTTGGAGCCAAGGGGGAGGAGATTTCTGATCGCGGAGGGCTTTCTTACAGCGATCCTTGAGCTGGATGAGTACCTTCTGCGAGGATTGGACATCCTCTTTCAGGCTCAATATAGCCTTGGGGGCATTGGCGTAGTCTGAGCAATACTTGACAATCTCGTTGGTTAATTGCAAGACAGCAATGATGCTGGCAGTAATGCTTAACGGATCAGCCATGGCTGCCTTTGCAATCACCAATCCACTATTGCTCAGGATGCTAGCCGGGCTGGATGGGAGGAAGTTGTGATGTCATTGAGTATCTATTTCTTCATGTATATCGAATGTGCTGAAGAGGAGGAGCAGGAAGATGAGGAAGGAGAAGAATGAGAGATGATAGATATGAAAGACGCTTATGATTGAATATTCCCTCGCTGCTGTACTCGGCGGCTGACGTCTGACGGCTTGTCGGGATTGATTCCGGGAATTGGGCGAGCCAATGATGTCGGGACTGATGCATGAGATTATTCTGCAGCATGGTATGCTTGCAGTTAGGCAGAAGTGGGCTGACGTGAGGATGCATGAAAGCAAGAGAATTTCATCACGTCTTGCCATCTGAGAGGTCGAGTCATTATTACGGAGTACTCCACTCTTGTACGCCTTGCGGCCGAGGAACAATCCAGGCGCACCGACCCACAATCTCCCACTTTCTCCCACTGAATGACCTCCAGCCGCACAAGGCTACAAGTTATAATTGACACGTATGAGGACAAGATATAAAACTGACCTTGGACTTTTTCCGTTTTTCTTTTTTCTTTTTTGGCTTCTTTGGCTTCTGTTTGTCGTAATCGAATTGTATATACATTAGCTTTCCTTTCAATTCCTTGTGCGTAGATTCATATCTTATAATACCGAGCTAAGGTAAATTAAGGTACGGTAAGATATTTACGTATTTACAACATGCGTCTTACCTTCGCTTTACTCTTCCACCACCTTCTGCCCTTGACCATCACCTTCGCTACACCTGCACCTGCACCAGACACGACCACGACTTCCTCCCCGCCTCAGTCCACCATATGCGGCGATATCGTCAACTCTTGCAACGACTCCTTTACCGCCAGACAAGCCTATGATTGCCTGAACAGCGTTCCATTCGACCCCGCCGTCGCCACCAATTTCATCAGATACTACAATGACACCATCCAGTTCCAGTCCACCTTGGCTTTTTTGAAAAACCCGCCTTCGAGCTATCAACAGCCTGCCATTGATATTCAAGCAGGCCTCCAGCGCATTCAGAATGACATCAACAACGCCCTCTTTGCCAACCAATATGCTTTCGAGGCAACCCTGCAGAATCTCGTCTACTCGGCTCATGACGCGCACTTTCAGCTTCAATCAGGAATTCTTGATGCTTTTACCTTTTTGAGCCCTTACTCTATTGTATCCTTGTCCGACGATGGCCTTCAGATTCCAAAGTTATATGTAGTGGACGATATTTCGCTTCAGCAGTCAGACTCGACTTTCACCGCCTCAGCTATCACGACTATTAATGATCAAAATGTCACCGATTATCTCTCACAGTTTGCGGCCGCAAACTCGGTGGGCAATGTGGAGCCGAACGCGGATTGGAACGATCTGATGGCCAGCTGGGCGGCATACGTTCAGGATGATTACAGCATTCTCGAAGCATATGTGGAATTCTTTCCTGGCGATAGTATTGCCCTTGGCTTTGAAAACGGCACCAAGCTTGATCCAGTATCGTGGCAAGCAATTTATAATAGCCCAGGCCCAACCGGACCTCTCTCTACGGGAGGAGACTTTTACAATTTTTTTGTACTCGGCTTCTATCCTGCCTCATATGATCCAGATGCTCCCGATCTCTGTGCTACTTCAGACAATTCTTCCGCTGCATCCTCAACTTCTGCGGCCGCGGCGGCGACTTCGACGAGCTCCAGCCCAACCAGTACAAGCTCGAGCGAGGCTACGCCTTCCATCACTTCGTTTCCTGACTCTGCATATCCGAATACTACAGACATTTTCCAACCCAATCTATATCCATCCGGTAGCGGGTTTTTGACTGGTTATTTCCTCAAAGACATATCAACGGCTATACTTAGTATCCCCACTTTCGACATGCAAGGTGATGATATCCAGACCTTTTCAGACACCGTCCAGACCTTTCTTGATGCCGCTCATGCTGCCGGAATGTCAAAAGTGTTGATCGACTTACAACAGAATCTAGGCGGTGACACGCTTCTAGCCGTCGACACCTTCAAGCACTTCTTCCCTTCAAATGATACTTTCCGCGGTAGCAGGCTCCGCGCCCAACCTTTTGCCGATGTTATCGGCAATACGTTTACTACCTACTATCAAGATGGACAATCCCCAAATAGTAGCGCCTATGACGCACTATCTGGTAGCGAATTCGTCTCTACTGACCGCATCGACGTTGAAACAAACCAAAATTTCACCTCCTGGGCCCAGTTCTTCGGCCGACACCCCTTCAACGGCGACTTCTACACCACTGTTCAACGTGAAAATATATCCAATACTCTTTTTGACAATCAAACCCTCGGTATTAATATCTATGGTGCCTCCGTCCCCGCCAGCTCGCCACAGCTCTACGACCCAAAAGACATTATCCTTCTGACCGATGGTCTCTGCTCCTCTGCCTGCGCCGTCTTTGTTGAAATGATGCACCATGAAGCGGGCGTGAAGGCCGTCGCCGTTGGCGGTCGGCCTTCCCCTGGACCTATGCAAATCGCCAGCGGAACGCGCGGTGCGCAGATCTACGTCGCCCAGAATATTGACGACGATATCTCCGTCGCTGAGATCTTGAACGCCACGACGAACTACTTGCTTCCAAACAGAACAGTCGACACGTGGATTGAGTTTCTGGGCGTAAACCTCCGCGATCAGATCCGTCGCGAAGATTTCGAAATGGATGGCACGCCCGTACAATTTCTCTACGACGCGGCCGACTGCCGCATATTCTATACGGTGGACACCTGGTCCAACTATAGCCAACTTTGGCGGTACGCTGTCCGCGCCATCGACGACCCTTTCTCGCTCTGCGTCAAAGGATCCACCGGCTTCGCCTACACCAGCGTGACGGGCTTGACAGCTACCCCTCCTCCCCCTTCCTCACCAACGTCCGACTACAATGCCTCCCTAACCTACGGCACCTCCAACCAATTCACCAATTTCCTCCCTCCGAACCTTGAACTCGCCAAGTTCACGGAATCTTCCAACTCCGGTGGCTCGGTGCGCGTCCCTACCACGAGAAAAGTCTGCAACAACCACGGGAAAGGGTGCTCACCTGGTCGGTGCCAGAATTATCAAAGTGAACACCGCAGCGGGAGTTTCAACGGGAAGACGATTGAGTTCAAAACGGGAACGTGTCCGGTGAATATAGCGGCGAGTAGTGGGTACGCGGGATTGAGTACGAAGGTGGATGAGCCGGCTGAGATTATTGGAAATGGCGGGGTGAAGAAGGAGGTTTTGTCGTTGGGGAATATTATTTTGAGAGCTTGGAAAAAGGCAACTAGGAGATGATGATGTGGAGCGAGACTCTTAGGGAGAAGGGGGGGGGGGGTCTGTGTGAAGTCGGAATTATACAATCTTAATAATGGTATCTATATATAATACCAATCATACTTTTCTTTCTCATATCAATCCATTAATTAATCCAATCCTCTTACGCCCATCGCTTCCCACACTTTCTTCCTCCCATCTAACTAGATAATAATATTCAGTCTTTCCTTTTCTAGGGTGAGAGATTGCAGTTCTATTTTATTCTATTCTAAATCCTGAGCTCTCGGAGTAAGTTATATATATATATCTAATATATACTATATCCACCCCGAACTTAGGATTTCAGATTGCCATTCCGGGACGGGAAAGGGAGCAGGGCCGCTTTAGAGGGAGCATCGAGGGAGCAGGGAAGGAGCACGAGGGAGTAGGGAGGGAGCACGGGAGAGCACGGGGGAGCAAGGGAGAGCACCGAGGGAGCACTATGGGGCAGTGCAGAGGCGCAGCAAGTGGGAGCCTGAAATGACTTCCTCGGTCTCGGCTTGAGCTGCCCTCGTTGTTTTCTGCTGCCTGGACTTTGCTATCAAGGGTGATCCTGGGTGACTGCGCCTCTCGTGTGGGCGAGCTACTGCCTGCTGCCTGATTCCCACTTTTCAGAAACTATTACGTTTCTCTTTTACGCAGGTGATTATTTAGTGAAGTATATTTCTCTCCTCGCTTGCATAATTTACACAACTATCGACCCTTTTATTCCCGTTTCGAGACTGTCCACTTGGACCTGCATCCCGGACTTGACCAACTGCGACGATCACCTTGAGCTCTAACGCTGTTGACCTTAATTAAAAAGCTTCTTTCGTGCTTCTGACTTCATCATCTTCCACCAGAATACTGTCCTGGAAATCATCCTTAACAGCCCTCTTTTTACGCTCTCTCGACCATCTATCTCCTTATATATTCTCCCTTGCTGTGCTTCGATTTCGCCGCTGCTATACTGCGCTTTAGCTAGCATTCTAGCTCGCCTTCTGGCCTGCTTCATATACACATACTCCTGCGGCGAGCTGTAGGCGATTGGCGTGGCGATGACGAAGGCCCCAGCGCAGTGGAGTCTTCATTGAAGCTGTATATATACTGTAGCTTGACTACCTTCCTAGTACTCCCTTTCTCCTCTCTTCCTCCTAGAACCATATCAAACATACTTTCAATCTCAAAGGTAGCTATACTGTTATCGAAGTTCAGAAAATCCCTTGGAGAACGATAATTGGAATGCTTCACAAGGCCGGTACTGTATATAAGAATCTCCCTCCAGTTGCCAAGAATGCCAAGAAGTTTTAAGCGGAATTTTCGCCGCGCGGCTCCTAAAACGGCACTCTGTTCCAGTTCTGCCTGCATCCTTTCCTGTCGCTGATTTTGAATCCTTGTTCACGATAGATTTCCAGTACTTACCCTCCGGAGCCAATTCTGACTCCTCCAACCATCCAATTTCGGTCCCTCTATTTCTTTTCAAGGTGTTCCATTTCTGACTCTTTTTCTTAGTTCCTCTACTTACCAATCCACGCTCTCGAGCTCTCTCAAATGTGAGCTTTTCCATAGGATCTTCTCAACGAGCCTGGGGCAACAGCAACCCAGACAACTGCATCAAGCCTCCTGCTATGGCGCTGAAATCATCGTCGTCCGTAGCTTACCATGATTTACTGGGCTATTAAGCGAGAAATGGCACTCAACTGGCATGTACAAACTTCACGATGTCGCACTCACCGACTCCCGTTATGAGTCTGTTCATCGTTCTGAATCCGGTAAGGGGCATTTTTGACTACATTTGATCGTATCAGGCCCATCTATCTACCACATATCAATGAATCTAGTTTCCTCCAAGTATTGATTGGCACAGACAACTTGAGGACCTTTGATGACCTGGTAACTCAGTTCATTGTCAGAGTCCAACTTCTAATCCTCACCTGCAGCTTTTACAATGACTGCTATCTATAGTGAAAACTAGTCTAGCGAAGATGCTAAAAATGACAGCGCCGGCCTCCGACTTTATCATGATGGTCCCAATTACCAGTTCCATGAGTTAGCTTCTTCACTTGGTGGGTAGTCTTGGTTGTCTCCATCAATGCTTTGGGAGCCCTATTTCGAGAAGATGTGATCAAAAAAGGAAAATTGAAAATCAATTTTGGTTTTGTCATAGTGTCAATCCTCGTCGGTCGTTGCAGCCATCCTGTAATGGCGCTACACGCATTTTTTTAGGTGTTGGCTGAGGCATAAAAACACTACGTTCGGTGTAGAGATACTGTAGAAACAAGCGCTTTCGATGATTTATCAGGTGGTGGTCTCATTCTAAAAACGGGCAGTCTCAGCTCCGTTCAGCTACTCTGGATGGCGGTGTACCATCGCCGCATCTGAGAGCTATGCCAGAGCTTCTGATTCGACGTGGGATAATTGAAGATCGGCGGTTGGTGGTCTAAAGTACGGGGTGCATTATTTTCCGCTATTTCGGTGGCCAAAAACTTCGCCCTCTATCCATCGCAGCTGGAGGCCGCTCTAGACTAGCATCGAAACATACTGGATTGAAAATGAATTTTTATTGCATTTGCCGTTTTATCGTAACTCTGTAAACAGCCTTTGTACAGACACCTGACCTCACCGCTAAAGGAGTGTATGGCTTCAAGCCCTCAGGAATGTTTTAGCCCCATATCGTAGCAGAGTCTCTTCAATCCTTTCCAGATGACCTTCCCTCCTCGGCATGAGATGACCTCTCTTAATATAATATTCGAAGTTTCTGCAAATGTGGAGAGCGCTAGCACCGTGCAGATGATTGAAGTGACTCATGGGTGTGCCATCTTCCCAAACGTTCCCTTCGCTGCTTCCTGTGCCATTGGGGTCTGCTCCGGCATCGAGCAACAAGCTGACGCCGTCCAAGTCACCTGATATCACGGCAATCTGTAACGGCGTGATTCTGCTACTTCTGGAGTTTAGATCTGCCCCGAGTTTCAGAAGTCTTCTTAATAGACATTCTCCCCGGCATCCGTATTCTGGATTGTGCTCATGAAAAGCAACGTGTAAAAGTAGAATCTTCGAGCAATTAAACAGCCCAGCACCATGATCCAGAAGTAGCTTGAATGTAAGTGCATCCGTCTTCGTTAATTGAACATATACCTCAATGATAGAACCATCGAGTAGATAGCACTCTGCATCCGAGATCACACCCCGCACCTGCATTCTGAACCTCAATCGAGCTTGGAGGAAGTCCGTCGCATCTTTGGCCTGGAGAAAGTTTTCTGCAAGCGGCAAACATTTGCCTACGTCTTCCGCTAGGAGTAAAAGATGTATTAAATGAACCGCGACCTTGCTGCTGGTTTCTGGGTACCAGCGCATACGCCAGAATTGCGATCCAAGATCGAGACCGTTTTTGGAGAATAATTCCAAAAACGCCTCAATTACCGAGGCCGCGTGCTCTAGGTACTCAAAATGAGGTTTGGAGGGATTCAATAGCTCAATGGCCATGGTGCACAACGTTTCGTGCTGAGATATCTCGGTTGGCCATTTGTATAGCGAAAGGATAGCAGATAAAACACTGTAAACACCTAAACTCCTATTTAATACATCCAAGGCATCATGATGGTTGATCGAGGCATTTTTGTGCTCCGATAGCTCGTTCGATTCAAGATGCTGAGCCTCTGAAAGAATAGCTCCCAGAAACTTTTGCCTCAATCCCTTTTGGTGGATGGTGGAAGAAACCATAGAATTCCTTGAGCGATTTGAATCAAGATACTCGCGCACAGTGTAATGAGCAAAAGATGCCGTGAGGGTAGTACCTGGAAAGTTGCCATATTTGTAGACTTGCTCCTCAGGCACTATCTTTATCAGACATCCACAAAGCTCTCGGAGGGTATCATTGTCGTAGAAGCGCTCAAGGCCGTCAACGGTCAGCTCTGCTGTACTCTTACCTACGGCTTGGATAAGTATCTCACAAGGAATGCCTTCGCCATAATGCAGTTCATTATGATAAGAGATCCAATGAAGGATATGGCTGACAACCACAAGGTCTTCCTGAGGCATCGCGAGCAAAATCACGTTGTATGTTTCGTCCAACGTTTTTGGTAGGTTCTTTAAAGCCTTTTCAACAACACGACGTTCACACTTCAACCACTGAAGGACATCAATCTGGCACACCGCCCAGCGAAACCTATTGGAAGTATTAACAGCAGAGCGTTCTATAGAGAATACGCAATAACATACATGCCTTGAGCACCTTTGGATAAAGCGTCTTCAACTTCATCCAAAAGCTCTTGCGGCCATCGTTTGAATTTGTAATTCGACTTTAGTGAAGCTCGAACACGAAGTCTGATATCCTCCTCAACGCATGGATTCGCCATTGAAACCGGTATAGAGAACTCTCCCATGGCTTTTTCGATGTCGATGTACTCTCGGCTCGATGCAAGAAGTTGAACTTTTTGAAATTTTGGATCGGTTGCAAGAGTTCGTAAGACCTGAAGTAAATCGTTTCGAGGAATGCTCTCATCAAGAGCGTCAATAACCAAATAGGTGCAGTCGAATTCTTCGAGAACTTCTCCAACTGCTATTAGAAGCTCTTCGAGATCAGGCTCACCACTCTCTTTATACAATCTATAAATGTATCTTGGGGTTGAATCTGCTTGTCGGCATAGCTGATTCACCAACCATCGTAAGAAGGGTGCTGCCTCATTTTGGTTATGACCAAAATAACAATAATAATAAACTATGGCGCATTTCCTTGTCCGTGAATTACTGCAATGCTGTTTCAGATGCTGGATTAGATAAGACATCAAAATCGTTTTGCCAGCACCCGGTATGCCATGGATCCAGAGACAGCGTTCGTTTGCGCTGAGCCAGCTCGACCATTCAGGAGTACGCAGTATCCAACTGCCAGTACCTGGCATGTAATCCTTCTTGGCTCTTAAGTGGAGGGAAGATGGGTCTGTTCGTTGAAGCCATCTATATACTTCTTCTCGTTGACTCTCTAGGTTGGAGGTACACCGATTAGTGGCTTCCCAAAGACCATCAATAAATGCATTATGAGTGGTTTATACCTGTCAGCAGGCCATGTATCTCTGCAGTTTTTGCTTTGATGTCTTTGATGTCCTGGCTATATGTAAAGTTAACCTTTTCTTTTTCAAGAAGTAATGCTATCTTTTCTGTTCCCGTATATCTTCGACCAGTACTCACAAATGCTCTTTAAAGAATTGAAATAAAGAATGAACCACTGACCCAGATTCTGTAGTGAGTGCAAGAGTAATAGTTGTTTTGTAGCGCGATATCTCATCCAGTAGCTTCCTGGCCTTGCCTTCTTTCAATGGCCACGCCAATGCAGCCAGGGTGGCCTTCACTTTTCTTTTTTTGGACCGGCATTGCTCCGTAATTTGTTGCCAATTCGAAGGAAACAGCTTTTCCAGCTGGGTGACAGATTTCAGGCATCCCTCGATAGGACCGTCCACGCTAGCTAAGCCGCTTAGGATGTTTGATACACCGCTATCGCATGCTTTCAGGAAGCTCAGGCTCTCGAAAATCATTTTGAGTGCCGAAGTCTCTAGGAGTATGAGACGGAAATCCGAGGGGGCGTCATTTACGGTTTCGATATAAAACTTACACAAGCCGACAATTCGATCAGTAATCTGGACGATGGCGATCACACTCGCACCGATAGCGAGGACCTCGCCCATATCTCGATATATTAGGGCTTCAAGAACTTTGCAGCAACGAAAGATTAGAAGGTAATATATGTATATTCGTGTGTGAGTAAAATAACATATGATTATGCTTGATAAGACTAATATATAGTAACGGGACAGCCTTGCCTCTTCGCCAAGCCTGTAGGCGGCAAGGCTGACTACAGTGTTCCTGACGCGGGGCAGATTCTTTTGCTTCTTTTCAGTCGGAGATATTTATTTGTGGTGCGGTCATTAACTTTTAAAGAGCTCAGATAGTATAGAGTACGTCAAGTAGGAATCCAATATTTTGGATTACGAGGGCACGGTGTCCCAGGTCTACCACTCCGTAGAGTACGAACGGGAAAGGCGTTCACGCAAGCTAACAACCGTTAAGGTAGATCCGACGGCTGCTAACCAAATAGCCCCTGGCTCGTATAAGGGCTATTATGACAACTCGTCCCTCCGACCAGCCCCCCAACTCTATCTTGCGCCCGCGATTGCAACGGAAGATCAAAGAACAGTAACACGATCTCAAGGATGACAGGGTGGAAGACGTGCGGATCTTGGTGTGGGGCTCGGTAGAGCTGGAAAGTCGCAGCTGATACAGAACTACATCCGCAAATCTCGGCAGGACTATACTGCGGTATTCTGAATCGAAGCCGGACCATATCCAAACCAACTGACTCCTCTATGGTTGGTAGACAGATACAGACCAAGAGATAGTAAAGGTAAGGGACATAGTAGCTGCGGTCAAGCGCTGGTTTCATGGCTGTGAGGGGCCATAGCTAGAGTTTCTGGACAGTGCGGACGTCATCGCCCTATACTATCTTACACTTAGAGCAAGCCACGTGCTTCAAGAATTGAAATATGAAATTTGTTGCACCTTCAACATCTAGCGAGGTCTACATACTGACCAATATCACTTTCAGCTCTACAGCTAAGTGTGTCTCGCTCCACCAATCGATCCTATCGTTACCAGATAGCAGTCTGCTTGGAAATGGTTCGCGGTCACGCGCCCAAGTTCCTCTCCAACCCCATCCTAGCAATACAACACGCCCTGGCACCTTATAATCAACGGGAGAAAGACGGGCATGCCCGCAAGAAATGGATGTTGTCAGAAGGCAGTGGCTACCGTACGGAACAAAGCACGAAACCGCAAACACTAGGCTATGGACTCGCAGACAGCCCAGTCGGGATATTAGCATGGATATACGAAAAGCTGCACGACTGGACGGACAGCTATCCCTGGACAGACGACGAGATCCTGACGTGGGTCTCCATCTACTGGTTCAGCACCGCCGGCGTCGCCGCCAGCCTGAGAATCTACTACGAAGCCGTCCACAACCCGCAGTTTAGCCGGGACCGGACGGAGCTACACATACCTTGCCTCAGTTCTCAGACGTGTCCATTACCCGGAGTGGGGGAGTAGGTGGTTGGTAGTGGCTTGGTCGATCCGAGGTTTAGCCAGCGTTAGGGTAGGACACGTCTGAGCCCAGAACTCAAAAATACGCGAAAGCGAGTTGAACTTTCTTGGTTTCCTCACCCCCCCTCCAGCAACGTTAATACTTAGAAGATTAAGAAAAGCGCTCGCGGGGGGTTAGATCTAGTATCAAAGATCTTCCGACGGAGGGAATTTTCTTTAATAGTAAGATATTTACTTCGTACGAAGTCGCGTTTAAAAAAAGTTTTTTCGCCTATCCTAGAACTAACTAATAATAAAATTATAAATATTTAGAAAATTCTTAAAAAATTGGACTTAATATATAGTTAAATACTAGATCTACTATAATTTTTAATTATTTTTAAATAATACCTTAAGATAATAGTACTCTAGAGTTTAATACTCGAGATTTTAATATCTGATCTGGAAAAATACGGAGTTCTGCGCTCAGACTCGTCCCGCCGAACACCTGTAAAAACCTCGGAATGACTAAGCCACTACCAACCACCTAGCTACCCCCCCCTGGCGAAGGACGAGTCTGAGAACTGAGGCAATACATACCGCACGTGAAGCTCGGCCAGGCATACTTTCCAAAAGAGTTAACCGTCGTGCCCAAGTCGTGGGGACGCACCATGGGGCCCGTGGTGTACGAGAGCGAATATGAGAGCGGCGGACACTTCGCGGCGTGGGAGAAGCCAGAGGCGATTGCGAGGGATTTGCAAAAGATGTTTGGCAAGGGAGGTGGTGCGTATGGCGTCGTGAAGGGGAAGGCTAGCTATCTGAGGGATGCGAAGCTTTAAGTATAACCGGAAGGTCTTGGGAGCGCACACTCCGGCCGCACCGCACACTTCGGATAAACAATAATGCGACCCGGCTTGGCATAGATTTGGCTGCAAAGTGGATATCAAATGACTTCTTTCTTTCACGAATTATGTATATCAATGAGACGTTACACAGCAACGAGGCTCTATGGTACAGAATACGAAGCGTGACTTTCACCAGAAGGTGCACGGTTCAAATCGGGCTGTGA
>BLJB01000319.1:44809-78826 GCA_013423325.1 Usnea hakonensis | reverse complement strand
GGGTATCATATGAGAAGTACGGCCACCATTCTGATATATACTGTGATACCCACCGTGGGTATCAAAAGGAATAATAGTTAGATACCCGAAACCGCTTTTTCGCGAATTCTACTAGTCGATAGCATCTGGGCGATCGGCACTGGAGGTGGTTGATACCTGGGCGCCTCCCTGATGAGGGGTTGCCTGATGCCAACATCGACTCTTGGGCGGCAAACAGTAGTCGGCGTTGTATGTTGTTACTTGCGAGTGACGTCGAAGTATACTGGGAACAGTGTTTTGCGTAAAAACGTGTTCGGTCACGACTATATGCTCTCGTAGGGCCATCTCCTAGGACGAGACAGAAACGTATCTAATCACTCTGCGTGGAAATGTAACTTCATCACAACACGTGTAGGGGCCTCTTGGAGTACTTAAACGCATTTCCCCCAAAAATTGCCCTCGAGTTATTTGCCATTACAAGTCGACCGCCCCTGTACCAACGCTTTGAACAAGAACAGATTTCAAAGTCACAGCGAAAAGACCTAGAACCGAACCACCCCGGCTTAAATGCTTATTCTATAAATGTTACCATGCACCTATGCCTATCGGGCGGAAACGTCAACACTACCGGGGCTATGCTTGTATTTTTCGCTGCAACAAGTGACTAAGAGGCAAGATTTATGCCAAGTGTGTAGAATTTACAGATACAGACCAGTAATTTAAAGTCGCCAATTCGGATGCGACCGTATGACACGTTTAGTTCCTTTTAGTCCCACAATCACATTGTAAGGTACTTGAAGATGTCCTATAAGTGAAGTCCAGATGCCATTAGAACTTGTATAATTCAATATAAGCACCACTTACGTGGCACATCAGCTCTTTCAAACGTTTAATTGCTAGCTGTTCAATTATGAGGTTAGATCGACACTTTTAATTATTGATTATTGAAAGTTTTATATCCAATTACTATCAATTTATATGATATCAATTATATCTTGCGATTTTCTATCCTCCTCATTCTCTAGAGAGAAAAATTACTTATTTCAAAAAAAGTTATTTGTTTTATAATAGAACCTTATACTTAAACGAGTGACTTGAATGAATAAGCAGAATTCGAAAACATTATTCGCCAGATAAAAGATAGGGAATACTAAAGGATGATAGATAATGTAAGGAGTATTAATGCTGATAGAGCAAAATCAAATAGTACGATGCTCCAAGCAATGGGGGAGTCCAAAAGCGAGATCTGTTTCCTCCTCTGCTTCTAATTCTTTACCAGTATGACAAGTCGGATGGCTCCGAAGCTCCGGGTCTGTAACCATGGACCACGAGGACAAACAGAGCGCACGTCAACTCAAGCTCCGATGGATGCAATTAGGAGCCGAGCCGAGTTTGAATTTTATAACCCGCTCCTTAGAAGCGACTGAGCTTTCCGACGCCGGTAGTGCTTCCATCGCGAAGGGAAAAGAGACTGGGCCTTTTAGAGAGGCCTTGCCATGCAGGAAGTCTACGCCTAGTCCTTGTGGCGATGATACCCTGGTCGGCGAAAGTAGATTCTTGTTTCAAGACTGCAGAGACTACTTTACCAATAGTTGGATGGATTGCTCCTGCGACTACAGGAGCGAATTTCATGGCGATAGGTGCAATAGTCTTGATTGCATCACCAATATATTCAAAGAATCCTTCTTCTTGCAGCTGCTGCGGTGGTAGCTTCATTACCGCTTGGAGAGCAGCGTCCGCGACAAGTGCACGCTGAGCAAGGGGGTCAGCGGCGAGAAGCTGAGCCGACGGACCAGAATTAGGCTGATCCTCAATGGATTCGGCACCGCCGGCTTTTTGCAGTGCGTCAACTAGGATCGGGAGACCGTACTTGGCAGCAGCGAGTACGCCTTTACCGGCGTAACGACAACCTGCAGTGAGGAGATCAATGAACCCTTCTTCGGAGTCGCCGTCCATGGCAGATTCCTGGAGGTTCCGTCGCATGGCCGTATGAAGATGGCCGAGGAATGCCTCGGCCTGGCGATCAGCTGGCTGGTCGATGGCGGAACTGTAGAGGACGTTTGGTCGAAACGGCTCTGGCGTCCCCACCTCGTAGCTTTCCGCGCCGGACGACACCTTCTGATTATAATTGTGGAGCGAATCCAGTGCGATTTTGAGCGCGGGCTCCATCATCGCACCCATAACGTGAGGAGCCGCTTTTCGGATGACGGGAAGCGCTTTCATGACTGTATCCTTTATGTCGCTGAAAATACTCTCCTCTAGATCAGGATGCATTCCTGCGGACTGGAGAGCGCTCAGCGTAGCTTCAGCCAAGATCGCTCTTTCCATGGCAAACTCTGGTACCCGTGGCGCGTCTATGGCACTCTCCTCGTCGGTTGTCTCCGTGACAATTTTGCTGGCTGCGTTCAATGCGAACCCTGCGAGCGCACCGATTGGGCCTCCGCCGATAAGTCCTAGCCCAGTGGGAAGTGCAGAGGCAACAACCCTCAGCACGTCCATAAACCCTTCCTCGTTTGTACCTGTAAGCTTGCTCTTCGCTGGCTGCTCCCTATCTTTAGTATCTCCACCGTTTTGAATCAGTCCTGTCATGGTAGCAGTACGTCTCTGATTCTGAGAGATTGTTTTATTTGGTGGCGTGACAGGTACTTGGGTGGCATACTTTCCCTGCGTGGTAGACTGCGCTTGAGAAGCATGACGAGTCTCAACCTTATGGTCGTTGTACTCTTGACCAATTACAGCCATGCTGTCAGGAATGCTTGGGCCATATCCTGAAGGCACTGGAGCGTCTATTGCTGTGTTTCCCGTGACAGGAATGAGGTTCAAGGCATCATTGGGTAAAGGCAATCCGAAAGCAGCGAGATAGTCTTGATAGGGATTGCCAAATTTACCAATGACTGAAGCGGAGTTCATTGAACCTCCATACACGTGAGCGCCGATGGAGATCAAGTCATCTTTTCTAAGGACTGGAGATCCAGAATTACCTGATCAATTGTCGTTAGCTTCTTTTAACTACTACCGGGTGTGCGCAAAACTCACCGCCATAAGTATCAATCTCATACTCTAACATAGTATCGGCTTGACTAGACAGGTCAAACACTGTCGAGTGGAACATTTCGTACATGTGAGCTCCTTTTTCCTTGGTGTTTTCGTCGAACAAGTCACCCGGATAGCCAACAACGCCAAGGAAAAGGCTCCCATGAGACGGTGTTTCCTCGAATTGGAAGGGTGTGATCCCGGTGAACGGTGTTTGGACTTGCATGAAGCTCACATCAAAGCATTTCTGGCCTTTAGTGGTGACCCAGCCTTCAGTTGTAACAATTCTCTTGACCTGTCTGAATTGAACATCTGGATTTTTCTCCGACCCGTGTCCATCGTATCCAATGTAGGCTTTTACCTCTGTAGCACGCCCCATCTTGTGACTCCAATCGTAGCTGCAGTGGCCAGCTGTGACGAAGATGTCAGGTTTGATTAGCCAGCCGGTACCCATGGCCCAACCACCAGGTTTTTGAAATTCGTAGTGGATGAATAGCTTCACGATCGCTACATAGCAACATAAGCAAGGTGTATTTGAGCATGAGTGCCGATAGTGAATGACCTACATCTATATTTCCCACCAGGTGCAAAATGGGTCCGTTCGACCGGGAGTCGTCCGTCAGTTTCCCCAATGACGCTTTCAGAGCCTTCGTTCCTCATGTCGAGGCAAAGAGTAGCTTCAGGTGATGGTGGTTGCGCGCGTGTAGGCGCGACATCCCAGACGGCGGCCAGAGTTCGGCGCACCTCATATGCTTTGAGGTTGAGATTGAGCGCCGCATCCTTGACGTCTTGTGACTTTGCGACGGTGGTATTGATGACTGCCATTTCGAATTATGGAGATTCCTTGATGTGGATAGACGATTCTTTTATGAGGGTTTGAATTGAGAAAAGTAGCCAAGAGAGAGGTTGTTACTGATGTTATGGTTCAAGAACTTCGAGCAGTGGAATACGTGCCTTATATATCTTCAGACAACACTTCTTGATTTTCTATCACGGAAGCGCACGCTTACAGGTGGCAAAGATCCAATACGATCGAGATCTCTGAGGGTGTGTGCAGAGCGGTCTAGAGTCCGTTGTAAAAATATCTTCCGCTGTTTCTGGCAGTGGTGGAAATGATGATGCATCAAACTCAAGCTCTTCAGCCCCAAGATTTCAGCCATTCTTCGAAAAATCCTATTTCACAGGGAACGATGACCTCGAAGATCAACCATATGGCTTCATCCTATAGATTATATTATATTTCGGACTAAGTCAATGGTCATGTCATGCACAGCTGTAAGGGATCAAATGCGGCTTTTACCGACCTTAACACGTACTGCGTGCTTGCAGCCTATCAGTGCCCCTGCTCGTAGATTGGGAATTGGACGGTCAAAAGTTGTCACACCCATTCCAGTTGAATGGTGCAAACGGTGCCTTTTTGGCTCAGGCAGCCACATAGAGACCAAGGATACTGTAAAGAGGAAGATCTACCCATTGAACCAAGATTAGAAGAACAACCGCGGCCACGACTGACTGCCTGTGGTAAGTGATATTTCCCTGATTACTGCATAATCAAATTAGCCCCCTGAAATTTCAACGAAAAAGGAAAAGGGAATATTAATATTGGGTCTCTTTCAGAGATCTTCATGGCTACCGTGCGCTACAACAGGTCAGAATACCTTGCAGAGCTGACTCAATGTGGCTTTTTAGCGAGGCGTTCATCAACGGACTTCCGGTGAATTTGGTAACGCACCGTCAAACCCGCCATCTTCTATCCTGTTGGGGATCTTGTTATGCAGCCAAAAAGCCTACAATAAGCTGCCTGATGCAACTCTTCCGGCGACTTCATTCATTAGAGACCCTATTGAAGAGTTCCTATATTTGTTCTAGGGGAGTTTTCATTATTGCCGGCACGTCATGTCGTCATGGCTGGAAAGGCAATACCTCTGGCATCCCTGACTCGTGTCACAATATGGAGAGAGGCGGTGGACGATCCTATCACGTACCCTCCTCTTCTCAAACAAGAAGTTCCCGAACACCGGATCAGGTGTTCCTGCAAGCCAGAAGCCTCTTGGTCTACCCAAGTTCTCCTCTTTGACCCAACAATCGACGCTATTTAGGCCTTCAAAATCACACATCCGTTTCCTACGAATGAATAAGATCCACAGTGAAAGGACAGACCCCACATCTAAGAAGACATCGAAGGAGGGAAGCTGTCCCACTTTCCTGGGATGAGGTGCATGAAGTCAATGTGCATATTATTATTATTTTCAAGCCACATTGTCTCTATTCAGACAGGGGAGGAAAATACTCCATTTGTTAAAGAGCTGATCGAGCAACGAGGCTTCATTTTCTTGTCTGGTATGATGAGGTCAATTTTATTGGCATCTTAGAGTGTTAGCTTTTAGAGTCATAAGGGTACCGGCCGGGACCGGATGCTAGGCGCTTTGATACCATAGACACTAGACGATAGGAGAAAGACATTGGATGTTGGTTTCGGGGCGCTTGGTTCGCGTGGCTACGCGAGAGGATTGGGCAAGGAGGCCAATCAGCCAGCTTAGCAGACTTCACTGAGAGACAAGACGAAGTCCTACAACTTTTTTCCCAACCGAGACTTGCTGCGAGACGTGAGCTGAGAGCTGAGATCAAAAAGTGTCAGCTCGATGCTATGGTAAGCAGCCTTGTAAATGTAGAATTCGAGATGAGCATCCTCGGGCTCTAATAGGCTCAGAGATAAAGGTGCGACTAGCCGTGACCGGTAAAGTCCAAAGACTCCAGCCGCGAAGGCGCAAAATCAGTTCTGACCAAAGCTGAAAACGAAGGTTATCCATCCTATGACATGAATTGTAAGCTCGCTTTATTGCATTAGACGCAGTGTAGCTGATTGCTTCCAGAGATGCTCGTACAATGAGAAAAGAAAGTGCTGAACGAGAGAACGAGGTCCAAATTACGTACAGGGGTATACTTCTTGTGCGGGCTAGTCGCTGGGCCCTAGCGCTCGTACAACATAGACAGACCAATTCTTTGCGCTTCATTCCACCCGACCCTTTGGTTTTAGAGAGTAATGCATCTAGGTTTACTCATTATTCTCTTTTAAGAACATCCTCGCTGTCCATCGCCAAATAGTTCCGTAACAAGAAAATCGAGTCTCGTTTCCATCACTCTGGGGCAGGTCGCGCAAGGGGGGCCCACCCTCCTGGATAGCTCTGCCGAGCAAAATCTAATTTACAGTATACTCATACCTACCATTTGATCCACACTACGTTCCCCCGAGTCAAGAATCTAGCAATCTGACACTGGGCTCTACCCACCAGCAACGCACGCCAGAGTGCAAGACAAGATTACTCAATGGCGCTTCTATAAGTACAACATACACGAGCGAGACTCTCGGCCGACATGATTTTTGTTCGATACAGCATCAAGAGTTACCGAATGAGAGAAAGATTATACTTCACCGTAAGATTATAGCAGTTGAGTACGTTAACTCCCACTATATTTCTAGCCTCGGCCGTGTCTTAGACACATCTTGGTTGCGGAGTATGGCTAACTTTTATTTCTTGAACAATGCAGGCTCGTTTCGAATATCAAAGAGCAGAAAAGTGGAGACGACGTCCTTGCAAGACATAAATGCAATTCTCCTCGCTATGAAAAGGTTCGACTGCGGGGACAAGAGTGGAACTGAGATCTCTATGAAAACCTATGTGCCCTACATGCAGATGACCCGAACGTGGCTTGTATTCGCAATCGAGGTCCAGGAGCGGTTCTGTCGGTATGCAATCAGCGAATCCTTCAACAAGTACAGCAGGATCCTCCAGGAGTGTGGTCTCACTGAAATACATACACTGGCAATGAAATACTTGAGGCTGCTGGCAGACTCTCGGCATATACTTTCGAGTTCCAAAGCTTCGACGATTCTACACATCAGGCAAGAAGCATATACCCGAGGAAATGAAAGTATCGGCTCATCGTGCGCTTAAGTCACACCCAATACTAGAAGTCTCGTCGCAGGCCAATTTCTCAGGAAAGGCAAAATCCTAGTCATCTTCTCGTACGTCTACATCTCTGGCCTCCTCATCGGCATCCCCACAAGGTCACTTCCTCATTCACCGTGGAGAATGAAGCTCGTCAAATCCATCTAGGCGGCTAGTGTAGTTCTGAAGCTCCGAGCGGGAAGATCCTGTCCGAGATGGTGTATAAAGTCAAGCTATTCGTCTTGAACATCTAGGTGCTAATGATTAAATCCATTACCCGCGTGACATTACACCCCCGAGTCACCAAGGTTTCAGAAGAGGCGAAACTTGCTCTCCGCCACCCCTGGCAATGAAATACCTTCGCCATTCATCATACAATGAATATAGCACCCCCCAACGAGACGGAAGGCTCCCGGTCTTGCCACACTCTTTTGTAGGATGAAAGGTACTCGTCCGCCCTTCAGTATGGCTACGACATCGCCGATCTGGGCCATGTTTGGCACGACGCCAACGTATCCCCCCTTTGTAACTACGAATCTCCACCCATGAAGGGTACCCTTAAGCGCAGCGATGTAGCTCGTACCATCCTCCTGAAGGGAACCGGCTGTCGTCTGACCGAGAGCCGTAGCATAGGCTATGTGAAGGGCATTGCAGTGATCGGGGTAGCCATTCGCTTCGATGGCTCTCTTCTTCTGATTCATGTAGTTTCGTAGCGCCGTGTACGCTACCTTTGGACAAAGCATGCCAGCAACTGGCACCTTCCATTTCAAATCCTCGCGTGAATCTCGAACTGGACTAAGCACCGCAGAATCGACCATTGCGTCAATCTCATCGAAGTACTTGTCCCATTCCGGCTCCACATTCGTTGACGTGCTGATACTCTTGATGACATCCACTGCATATCCTTCAACGTCTAGCTCGTCTGTATCAGGAACGCATCCGATCTTAGCATGCTGAGGTCCGGAAGCTGCAAAAGTGATGCCGCTTTCGGAAGAGTCGTGGAGACTGCTCGGTCCTCTCACTGTCCAGTCCGGGATCCAGGATGGAAAACGATGAGATTGATGGCTTAGACCAGCGCGATGGAGCAATTGCATGCCTCTTCCTTGACGTACAAAAACGCGAGCGAACCTCAGTACGACAACTTCGAATGGGCTATCGTAGTCTGGCTCGAACGCTGCCTCATTACCGTCAGAGGCCAATCCCAACAACGCAAAGAAGCGATCTCGACTGAGTGTTGACTCAGCATACCGGAAATTTTCTAGTAGCATGATAAGGGACCAGCGACGGTGTCTAGCTTCCCATTCTCGTTGCGCGGCTAAAGACAGGAAGGGCTCCCAGCTCGATCTGAGATGTGAAAAGTCGTGGTCGGATAGTTGAATTTGGCGGTCCACAATCTCCATGGCGAAGTGGAGATCGTTCCAGTCAACCATCCATTTACCACACACAATCTTCACACTTGGCGCCGCCACTATCTCTTGAATGATCCATACTCTTCGAAACCACGAAAGAGAAAACAATTTTCCGACAGAAGCCCAGATGGCATCATCTGGACGGGGTATTGTTCTTTCATTCCAAGATACAGGGACTCTAGGTAAATCCTCGGGCCAGTCTTCTGCTTCGCGCTCGTTCCTTGGTCTCGCCCCATTTGCTTCGGTGTTTTCTCCCGAACTGATATCACTCTCTGAATCGTTCCCAAGTTCTGACTTTGTCCCGTCTGCTGTGCATCTCTCAAGTTCCATTTCTTTTTCACACATTGCTTTGACACGTATCTGCATCAACATCTCTATGGCAGCATCGATTTCTTTGCCGCCGTCAAGAAAGGCGTACGTCGATGTTGCAGTCTGGAATATCTTTGGTAACAGGCGAACTTGTTGTGCTTTTTCTTTGTTGTTCTTCTGGTTGATGCATATAGCGTCTACCCATAGCATTATCGCCTTGTCATTGCGTCGCAACCCTTGCAAGGCATTCTTCAAAGAGAATGGGATTCGAAGAACACCATCTGGGGTCATCAACTCTTGAGATTGCTGATCCGTACCCCATACGTACGATAGAGCTCGATAAGTTCCAGCTGACATGTAAGGGACCTGATTGATCACACCCTGTAGTTGATCGCCTGTCTCTCCTGGCAGAAGATACAGTAAACGAATGTTTTCCGAGTCTAAAGCTCGGTAGGTATATGTTTCTCTGTTTCTTCGCTCAGGTAAAGTGGTGAGATTGCTTTGATGTATTGCAGGGTCTGCTGGCATGGCCCATGAAACTGAGGGGCCAAAAAGCTTACGCCTCTTTCTTGTACAACCCGATCCACTCCCTTGTATTGTACCCTTGATAATCCAGTCTTCCGTAAAATTCAAACTATTGGAATCGAAGAGTCTCCATGGATCGACAAAGAGATCAATAGATAAAAGGTCTTCAGAATATACATCGCTGACTCTGGCTAGGACACAAATGTCTGCGTTAGGTTTACTAGCATTATCATGCATCCTGAATTTTCGCATCTGAAACTTGGTCATCAGCAGACGTATGGACTGATGGACGAGATCGTATGCTCACTCTTTCAACTTGTGATGAGGTGATGAGAAAGGATGAGGTCTTGCTCCCTGCGCTGACCGCCAAGTCCAGGTGGTATGTTGGTGGACTAAATCGCAGACTTTCCTTCCAATTGCGAGTTTGTGAGTGTCCATACTTGATGACAAAGGCGTTCATCTGATTTCGAATCTTGCGATCTCTCATGGTGAATGCTGCACAAGGTGTCGAGTCTTTGAACGATTTATGGCCATTTCTGCTGCGTAACCTGCTAGTCCAATCTCTTTCCGGGTTGTAGACTTGTCCCAAGTAAGCCTGTAAAACCTTCGAGATCTATCATTCGTCAGATGTCACAGTTCATCTATGAGAGGGCATCTACGTACCATATGCTCTCCCAGGTATTGAACGTCGTCCCATCCATTTATCTCTTCGTCCTCCCAGATGAGGCGGCGAGATTGCGCATCCTCAAATACGGATCCATCTGCTCGTATAAAGTTAGACATAGTCAAACGTCGATCTCCACCTCGGTCATGCATGCTGCCCCTTCGCTGGAAGCCGTCATACCCTATCACCTCGGGTAGCCCCCGAAAAGGTTTTCCTATGCAGTTAAGACTCCCCCAGAATGGAGAAGGGATACGTATTAAATCCCCTCGTTGGGCTCGGTATCTTTTTTGGCGCTTTTCTGGCTCCACTGATTAGCTTTGGGACAAACGCGAGTTTCAGCGGCGTACCAAATACCAGTCCTTTGATATAAATCCCCTGCTGAGTGAAAGTCGAAGATGTGCGCTCCATACTCGACCTACTCAAGGCTGTGTACAGAAGCGAGTAATGGTTTGGATCCTTTATTCCACAGGCATCTGCTATGAGATTCACGAGCTCGTGGGGTGGACATTTAGCCGCTGCACAATCCTCCGTCATAAGCAAGTTGAGTAAGTCCCCCGTATGAGACAGAGACACCTGACCACGAACTGGACTACCGCGGATCTCGGCACCGGCCACGTTCAACGTAAATGTCTGGGAAATGTTTGTTGCAACACTAACTCGTACTTCGTCTATCTGGCGCCCAAGAGTCGTTCTATTGTGGTGCGAATGGGATATCAAACTTTATTGAAGAGAATTAGTCGATATAAGTATGGAAACCGGAGCTTTCAAGGGGTACAATGATAGCATCAGTGCATGTCCCCGGACTCTTGATAGGTGTTGCCATGTAAGTAAAATCAGTCGAAAGAGAGCACTTACGCTTTGATGAATGGACTTTTTGCACGGAGCGAGGCTGTATAGGCCCAATGCGTAGTTACTAGCCCTTGCGGGTGTGTTTGACTCGTTGCTAATGTTGATAACTTACGGCCATCAAGTCTTAGGACGCGAAACAGATCCTTCAGCGCATGTAAATCTTCAATCGGCACAGCTAGCAAGGGTACTTTGCCATGGAAGCTCTCTCGGAGAAGCGGCCGATCGGCAATGAACCAGCTTGTGTCGTGCAAGTCTACGAGATTGTCGTACCCACGCTTGCCAGGGCCACTCCTAATGGGGAAGACTGATTTACTTTGAAGGGGCCTAAGTAACTGGGCAGCCTGGCTGGTATTGACATCTTTCAATGCGGTGCTAATGGCGCGAAAGAGACGGGAGATGTCTTCCAGCTTACTTGAACTAGTAATCAGTGTCGCGGTTGCAATTATGGGCGCGATGGGATCTCCACTCGGAGACCTCAAGGACCGAAAGAGATATGAGCTACTCGGATATTCGGATTCGATGGCGATATCCCTTGAGAGGCATTCTCTCATGTTCGTCCAGCCAGCCGCTGTGGTCGACCTTCCTGGCTCCGAATGAATGAAGATGATGTCTCTCTCATAGAATGCCGCCCTGGGATTTTCAGCACTCTACAACATCTAACACATCGTGCGAGACTCACCTGATACGCTCCTCATTCTCTTTGTAGCTAGCCTGAATTTTCTCGTAGATGTAAGTAACATCATCGACATCGGGACGATGTTCCTCTGAGATGGCAATCAGACAGCGCAGATAGTAATGGATATCTCCTTTCATGATAACGTCAAAATAGCCCAACAGTGCCCATTGTAGGTGCTGGGGATCCTTGATATCAACAGCGGGTATGAGGCCCCCTTTATCAAGTTGGGGATCGATCATCGGGATGACCGTCTCTTGTAGCGGTGAGGAACCTCTCGTAGTTTCCACCAGACAGGCCCCCAAGCTTTTCCTCAATTGTTCGCTCGACTTGCAGAAGGCAGTGTTTTGCCATTTCATATGAGCTCCATCAATCCATTGGGAGTAGTGCTGCCAGTGATCTCTAAGGAGCTGAAGGACGTCAGATGAACAGCATTCGCGGAACATGAAAGTGAACTCCTCAGACAGAGCAAATGTCTTTTCTGCATCATCAACTAGTGCTGGCGAAGTTATGTCAACCGGGGTACCATTCCGGTTGGCGTCACCCGCAGTCTCTAATCGTCCTCGTCCCTCGGGTTTGTCTTTCTGACTTCGCTGGAATTCTGGAGAGCGTTGCCGTGAGCTCTCCATCGCGGCTGATGACGGCAAATGAATATTATTGGAAATAGCGCTCATCATGCTTGGTGAAGATAATAGCTGTCCTTGTCGTGCCATAAGTAGCCTCATCTTGTTCTGCTCTAATTGCTTCAATTGCATCTTATTATCCTCTAATGCGCCAGGAGGAGTTGGGGTCATCAAGCTTGGTGAAATATCCTGTTCTTGTTGTGCCATAAGTAGTCTCTTCTTGTTCTGCTGCTCTAATAGCATCAATTGCATCTGATAATCTTCTAATGCGCCACCTGGAGTTGGAGTCATGGGGTGAGCAAAGTGAAATTCAGCATCAGAATGGAGAAATTGTTCAAAATCGAAATTCTCAAGTATGTCTGTATTTTCATGAACATTCAAGGTCTGCGTAGGTTGTGGTGCAGGATCCACATGTGGAGTGATTAACTGTGGGACCATCGAGAGACCAAGATTACTGGCTAACCAGGTAGGCCAGTCTGCATCCAAGGCAAAGGCCTTGAGGTAATTATCATGTATGACTGCATACTTCTTTTGGAGTTGGGCAAAGATCCTAGCTGCTGGTGAGTCCGTCGCGATACTCCCGGGGATGTAAAGCTTCCTTCCAAGGCAACGCTCGCCTTGCATGGTTGCGAACCATAGATCTGCAGTCTTGGGCGGCTGCCATGAGGCGTTATAAAGAAATGCTGCATGACCAATGAGCTGGTCTACTGCCAAAATTTTGGGGTCAAAGTTCGAAGACTCGTGTATTGCTAAAATCAAACGGCATATTTCAGGCGCCTCCCAAGTTTTCACGCCGAGACTCGCGAAAAGCTTGCGTCGATTGGGATCAGATTCTACGGATGAGTCTACGATGAGCACTTCGATGCCGCTAGGGATCTCGAGAGATGTTCCACTCTTTGAAAAGAATATCGCCTGGTCTCTCGCTGAGGTCCAGTTACCATCGTGTAATGGGATGAGACAGATGTCTTGTATCACAGACATAAGTTCCGCCTCGGTTGTAAGTTTGACGAGGGTTTCTGCAAGCTGTGAATGCCACGTGTCTGATCTTTTCGTACGAAAGGTCGTCGGATCCTCCATTATTGCTGAATTGAGATCTCTTAAGAACTCGAGGGGGGATAGCTGCGACAAGCCAATCGGGCCTAGTGCTTCAATGGCCCATGCAGGATATTTCAGTGACAGATAGCTGGCTGCGGTACTTGAAGTCAGGGTAAAAGGTATACCTTCTGCATCCGCGAATGGATCTATTGGCACGTGCTTTAGGGAAGAAGCCTTCACCATCGCTCCTACACAAGACTCCAGTACCGGGCGCTCTCTAAGTTGCGTCAAGATGGAAATAATGGCTGGCTCGAGAAAAGAAGACACTGCTGTCGTAGTAGATGGAAGATACCAAGGCCAGACGTACTTCAATTCTCCCTCGTTGAAATGGTCAATCGAGAGTAAAAATGCCTCTGCCAAACCATCACGAATTCTTCGGTTCCAGGGCAGAGTGCTTTCGATGTCCTCCCGACTGGCCGTAAGAAGGAAGTCCCCCTGAACAAGAAACTATGAGATCATCAGATAAGAAGCAGGCAGACACTTGGGGAATGTCTTGTCACCTTCAAGCCATAATTTCTTATCGGCAAGAATGCATAAACGTTCTGGGGAACGAAATGAGGCTGTTCTGGGAAATCAGCTGTAGGAAAAGCAAGCAGAATTGTCGTTTGGGGCCAATTTAGGCGCTTGCGCTCCTTGGGAAGGTCTTTGATGACATGAGTCCGGATGAGATACTGGGAAGTGCTCTCTCCAGCATGTAAGACAGTCATCCGATCCGCGCCCAGCCGACTTTCAGTCTTACGAATCTTCTTTTCCCAGACCTGGTCATCTGGACCGGTGACTCGAATATTAATCTCCTTGATCCGTCTGAGGAATATCAGGAGGTTGGTGTCAAACGTCAGAAGCTCATGGATGAGTGTCTCTTCCTCAAAGGTTTTGGACAATTGAAGGTAAATCGAAGTATAACCTGGCCGTGTCGTCTCAGGAAAGTCGGTCCAAATAGGCGCAACCATGCCCAGAAATTTGGTTTTATCGAATTTGAACTTGAATTCGCGGGATGCTATCCATACCACATCCGCGGCCTTGAACACAGATTTGAAGCCAATTCCCTTCTCGCCAATGTGTTCCCCATCGCTCGTCTTGCCAGACTTGGTGCTTCGACTAATCGCACAGATAGCTTCCACATTTTCTTCCGTAAAACCGACTTCATTACAATCGATGCGAAGACTTCCAGATTTGTGGTCAAAGCTCAAAGTTGGGTTTGGACAATCGTAGGTGTTATCGTCGGCATTTTGAATCAGTTCTAGCAGGAAGTGTGTCGATTTCTCGTATAGTTGACTTGATAGACTACGAGCCGAATTTGGTCAGGGCTAAGTGAGAACACAAAGAACACAGAATACGTCGTTGTTACATTTCAAGGCAATTGCTCACCAGTACTTCAAACCTCGTCCCAATGATAACTCCATCCAAGGTGAGCTCCCGACTGATCCTCTCTATAAAACATCGCGCGTTGCGCTGTGCAGAAGTCTCCATCTGAGACAAGGCCGAGAATATCGGAATCGTGACGCTGGCGGGCGAGAAGTGGCTGGTATGCCGCAGCTGTCCTAGCACATATCACAGAAAGCGATTGCAACACAGGAAGATGCAAAGTTTTGGAGATATTGCTGCAGACCTGTCTTGAGGTCTGCAAGGAAGTTGAAATGAAGGAGCTGAAGCCATGAGCTTGACTCGGAAAATCAGGCAGCAGCGACTGTATGCTGCGCCTTGTACGATTACGGTGACGATATTGCCGAGGCTTATCGAAACTTCCACTCTATAATTATAAAAATATAGCTCTTTAGCTATAAAGATAATTCTAAAGATATAAATATTAGTACTAACTATACCTAATAAGAATTTAGGGTAATATACAATATCTAGAAATATTATTTAGGTATGTTACGAGTTTTCATCTATTGAGCACTATAGGGCCAAGCGTGCCTTAGCGCTACGGGCCTTATAAGAAGGATTTTTTCTATACTCGTGCTGCCGAGAGAACAATCACGCACTAATCATATGTCTAGACCAATCACTAGAGGCCGACACTAAGGAATCAGACTAATCAGAAACCTTATTCAAGGTACCTCTTGGCATTTTCGCCGAAATATTTTCTTCACCAAAAATTCTGTAGGCCAAATATTGCCGAGTTTACATGATCCTATTGGCTAAAGGGTACTTAGTAAGTAACAATCTAATTGGTGCGTGATTGTTCTCTCGGTAGCACGAGTAGATACTACTTCTTTTATATAGATATACTATTATTATATTTTATAACCCACGTTATTAATATTTTATAATAAGAATACTATAAGATAATAAGATATATTTTTTTTTTGAAAAAAACTAATAAATTACTCGCAAGTTTTATACTAAATCTATCTTAATACTTTATCTTAAGATAAGAAAAAGGGCTTTCTTAAATAATACTAATTCGTTAAATACGCGAAGTCTACTTATATAAGGAAATCTTCTTTTTCTTTATTATCTTGTCACACTCTAGTGCACCGTAAGGGCACCCCTGGGGGTGTACCTCATAGCCCATATGTCACGAAAGATAAGTGAAGGCCTTATCCACATGGCCAAAAGAGCTCCGAGCCCCCACCGAAGTAGGAGTTCGTACCTAAATCACTGTATATCCGTGACAAACACCTAGACGATATCGTCCTTGCGCAGCTGTCTATTGAAGACGCCCCTCCACCAGTGCCTACAGTACCCAGAGGCCTCTAAACAACTCGTCAACACGATATTCGTGATTCGCCCACCTAGCCTTCGTCCAGCACCTAATCGGACTCTAAACTACTCGTCTACACGACTGTGTTCGTGAATCGCCCACCTCGCCTTAGTCCAGCACCTAATCGGACCCTACAACACTCGTCAAAGAGACCCTAAAGCGATCCTTTCAATAGGCCATTCGCCATTCCATTCGCCATGGAGCCAATCGATATACCTGGTTTTACCGCAGAGCAAAATGCCTCATTACAAGCCGAAATCGCAGCCCAACTTGCAGCCTCAAACAAAGCAATAATGGACCAGATGAACGTCATGATGCAAGTGATGATCGACAACATGGCGGCAATGAATACCAGATTTGGCCTACAGCCAATACAAGCTACTCATGCCATACAGCAATCCACTCCGCCTGCTCCGCCTGCTCCGCAAGAGGCTCAGAAAGAGGTGGAACAAGTGAAGAAAAAGCCATTGCACCAGGCCACTGTGGAGGATGACACGGAGGATGACAACAGCATGCTTGCTAACAAGAGCACACTCTCCTCATTCTCATGCCTGTGCACCACACGATTTTCTGGAGACCAAGCTGCACGCCTCAGCAATGCACTTCACCAGCATGCCTTGATTCTCGGCCTCATGCTACACCTCGCTTGCCAGTATACCATGTTTCTCGCCTGGCAAGGCTTTCTACTCGGCTACATTGAATGCACGGAAGGCATGGAGGCCTCAGGCGAAGGATGATTCAGAATCACTGCAAGAGGAAGGCAATGAGAATGGTTAGGCATTGGAAGCACTGTTATTGGTCAGGATTCAGCCCTACCAAATTAGTTCCGATTCGGTAATACCTCGGATAATGCGCCATCCGGCTTGCTTTTATGGATTTGGATCATATGGATTCGTGATCTGCATGCGGAGAGACCCGTACCAAAAGTACCTGTTTTCATGCGATTTTCTCTACCATACACCATTGCCAACCCAGCATAATAAGGCACAGCACCACTATCACCACACCTCACCGTCACCACCTCGCTGTCGCTAATAGCCATGGGGGCATGGCCTTTTTTCTTTTTTGCGGGCACTTGTTACGGATATCCTCCACAGGATATGTGCGGAGCCTCATAGGGCTTAGCGAGCCTTGGCACTACGGCCTCATGAGGAGGATTCTTCCTGTAGATACTCATTATCACATACACATTATTATATTATTATCTACATATGACACCACTCATATCGTTTCCTGACAAATGGTAGCAACACCTGGGTTCGAATCCTAGTGTTTCCGGGTCCGGTCAGCCGCGGCAGGTCACTTAGCGTTACACTCGGGTTTGGTGGTGGCTCATAACTACCGTGCCTTCCCTAGCTGTGCACCAGGCTTCTAGGTGGCTTACGGGGTGTGTACACCCTGGGGGGCCCCTGTATTGAATGCGCCCGGCCAGCGCATGGGGGCATGCGCCTTCTTGAAAAAGTGGGCAATTGTCACGGATATACAGTGATTTAGGTACGAACTCCTACTTCGGTGGGGGCTCGGAGCTCTTTTGGCCATGTGGATAAGGCCTTCACTTATCTTTCGTGACACCATAATAGAGTGCGCCTTCTATGAAGTGCGGCACCTTTAACCCATGACCCATTTTTTCGGGCCTTTGGTACAGTGGTTAGTGGCCGCCCTGACACTTCTTCTCGATAGCCGAAGGTCGCTTTAGCTGTCTTATATATTATAATCGTTCTTCTCCATAACTTAAATTTTCTTCTATATATAGACTCTATTATATAAACCGAAATCTTAAGCTAGATTCGAATAGATATAATGAGAGCTTTTTTTATCTAGTTATAGAAATATGGTTAGAGTCATACGTGGTGTTATTAATTCGAGGATTCTCGATATTAGATATATAGTAAGTACACTCGTCAGTTTATTTCATTGGAGACTTTTATGAAGTTATATAGATGGAAGCCTTTTCAAGTATAGTTGATGAAGCTTTACTACTACTAATCTTGAAAGTTACTCTTCTTCACTATATTTTTAATCTACAAGGGTCGCGGACGTTCATTACTCTAGAGGGAAGGTGGTAGAACTTATACGTCTATTATACTAGACGAGAAGACTTATAGGGCTCAGAAATATATCAAATTCACGGTTGGTGTTAAATCATTGACACTACTCGCAAACTATGGATGAGGCGCGATCTCTTCAGCAGACACACGTCTCTCGGGCGCGTAATTCAAGACTCTCCGTAGTAAATCTGTGAGAACACTTGCTTCATCTCTAGCAATCCTCTTTCCAGAAGGCTCCAGTAGTGCATGGTAGTCCGTTGAGGCAGGACCGCCATTGAAAATAGATGAATCTTCATCGCCTACAACATATGCTAATATCCTTTACTACATTGTTGAGAGTGGGTCCGTCCAATTGTGCCAAATCCGAGATTGCTTTCCTTTGCTTCGTCCAAAGCGAATGACATGGCTCTGGTGGCATGCCTAAGATCCGCACCATCTCTTTTAGGATCCCAGTGGATGAGCCCACAAACGATTTGAACGGTGGGGAACAAGATCAGATCTCGAAAACGGTATTGCACCAAGGCCCAAACGTCTGAAGCTCTACTGACTTTCCTCTCTAATAATTGTTCTGGAGAGCAATAAGAAACCGGTGTTCCGACGCCATTAGATCGCGGAGACAATTCTAGGAAGGCTTGGCCTGTGTCTATGAGCAGAGCATGCTCGGACATGTGCTCAGAAACATCGCGAGAGAAGGTTGCTGACTACACGAGGTATTCAGGTGCAGACAGATGTGCCTTTTGATCGGAAGACGTGAAGACTTTATCCCTCACCGGGCGGCCAAGTTGCTGATAAATAGTCTCTGTAGGTCATCTATTGATACCTTTCAACTTTAAGATGACATTCCTAGGTGTAACGTCTACGTGAGTAGTCAGCACAGTCTCTCGATGCCCCAAAATCCACGTAACTCCGTGCACAATACCGACACCATGCATCATGGAGACTGCCTTCGCCAGATGTTGAGAAATTTTGCGAGCCAGTGGAGCACGAAGGCTGCGGGTACCCGCTATCTCACCGGGAGAGTCTAATATCGCGTATAAATTTGGACCCCCGGGCTGTGATACAAAGCAAAGATGTGTCCCGTTCGGGCCGTCAATGATAAAATCATCTAAGGTAGCAATTATGCTACCTCGTCAAGAACTGGCTTCAACATGTTCATCAAGATGTCGAAGCAGTCCGAGTTCATTCCACTGTTGTGAAGTTTCGGCAGTAATCACCTTGAGTGAGACCAGCCTGTCTTCGTATCCATCCCGAGCAAGCCAGACAGTAGAGAGCCCTCCGTAGCCAAGTTTGTATAGGATGCAATATCTCCCGCCTTTGAGACAATCTCCGAGGTGGTTCGGATGGAACCCTCCCCTCCTACGCTTCTCTGTATCCTCCACATTGTCTAAAAACGATCGTCGATATCTGAACTCCATTGGCGAGTTTGCAGCCATAAAGCGAAGCTGACTCGGAACTTGGGTGCTAACGAATGGAGGAGAAACAGAGCGTCGATTTGGGAGAAGAAGGCTACCAAGGAGGCTATTGGAAGATCTTGCCAGCTGAGAATAGCCAGCCACTTCAACTAGATGTTTACACTTGACGCTTGACAAGCCAAACAATGTTGTCTTGAGAAATAAACAATTCAGAACTGTGTCGTTGCGCCAGTGCACTGAAAATAGGAATACTGGCCAATGGAAATATCCACTTTGACCAGTCCGAAATAGATCTGACAGCCAAGACAGTTGACTCCCATACAGACCGAACTGGATAGTCTCCCACTACAAGTTTCAGCAAGACACTAGACATGGTCCCCGGCCAGCAGCCATCTATAACATGGCTGCTAAGACCCAGACAGGAGACATCATCTCAGTTCTCCATTACATTGCACACAAAGCTCAAATCTATCAAACACATGCCATCAAACACAAGCCAACAGATCAAACAGTCAACAAGTAGACCGTGGATATATTCAAAGTTCCTGTCACTTTCATACATTGGATAATTCCAGCATCTAAAGGAAAAATGTTTGCAATTGAAGCACTCTGCTCCTCATGCAGCAAAACTTCGAGCTTCAAAGCCCCTCTACCCAACGGTACTCAAAGTCGCCAGTCCGTCTATATACACTCCTACCCTGTCAGCTACTACCAAGACCCCACTCAACAAGACATCTCTAGGCTCTCCCACCTAATATTTCTAAGTTCCAAGGTGCCAAAATCCTCCGTAGAATCTCTCTCCTCGGCATCACCGTCGCAAGAAATCCAAACTGCCGGTCCTCATGTCTTTCGAACTAGGTTTATACCGGTTCCGAGACCCACAGCCTAGTCTAAGTGTGGGGAGAACGGCCGATCGGAATCCTATGGTAGTAGGTGTACTAGAGGGTAGGAGTTGATGGTCAAGTTTCTGATCGGCAGCTAGGGGCTTTAGAGAGGGGGATATTGGGGTGATGGGGCTAGTCTTTTGGGGGTTTCGTGGTTGGGCGTTATGTGTAGCTATTTGTTGTTAGGGAGAGAGAGGTGGATTTGGTGGTGCTAGACGCTAATGAAGGGGGACAAATTCGAGCGTCCAAGTAGGACGGCTGATGAAGATGTTGGGGATGGGAACGGTATTGAAAGCAGTAATCGACGCACCTTAAAGGGCCAATGCGATAGCGGGAAAGATGAATGATGGCACATATATGTTAGTAGAAGAAATACACTACACAGTTTCTACTAAGACCAGAATCAACGTTATCGATCACCCAATCGATACCCTGTTACGCCAAGCCGCAATCCCCTCAAGCGCTTTGTGGCGAATAGCGAATAATTCTAAAGTACATCTGATATCGTCTACAACAGCACCACTACACTCGGGCATTGCTGCTACGGCTCCGGCAGCTTAGATCATTCGGCCCCGAGCCTCGATACCTTCGACGCGCCATCGCCGCAGCAGCTTCTGGCTGAAGCCGAATCCTCACTTTTATCCTCCATCTTCATCTTCATCGTATGGGTATTAAACACTGATTACCGATTTTCTTTTCGAAACCAATGACTTTACTTTCAACCTGTTGCATCGTGCCGCTTCTATCCGACCAAAGAAACTTCTAGTACCCGGCTACAATCGGCTACAATCGGCAATGCAAGTTGGAACATGATTCGTGACCTGAAAACCTTTTTAGTACCCGTACTAAACATACACTAATAATTGTTGAGACTTTATGCTTGCTAATCAATGGCATATCATTAATTATGAATGACGTTGGTGAGAAATTTTCACAGGCGATGGAAAGCGTTTATGCTCGAAGGTGAAATATATAAAGGGGCACGCCTCCTGCATCTGAATTGACAATATCAAAATAAGACATCATCCGCACAGCATCGACATACAAAATCACTCATATTTCTCAATACTCATTCAGAAGAAATCAGACTCAATCTAAACCTCAACAACACAAACAACAAAAACAAAAACAACTACCACACACGCTCAGACTCAAACAATCCTCAACAATGTCCGACGCCCTCATCTTCGAATACCTCTCCGCCTCCCGCCCCAGCAAGCGCGGCAGTGACGCATCTCACAATGACCACTCCGCCACAACCTCCTCATCCACACCAGCGAACAATCGCTCCGACATTCGCGCATCCGTCAACAGCAAGGGCCGTGATGGCAAGAGGGGAAGCTTGGATTGGATCAGGGGAATGGGGAAACCGGCATGAAGGGTTTTGGTTTTTGAGTTTGGGAGATGAAAGATGGAATTGAGAAGGGGATCGGGTTTCTGCTGGCAGAATATAGCGTTATGGTGGTGCTTCTGGGCTTGGAAAATGAGGTACGCTAAGGATTGAAGAGACTGGAGATGTCATCGGCGAGGAGTGAAAGTACATAATGAGCAACTAACGGGTTCATAATATTCATATAGAAGTTGAAAGTAAGTTTCGACTCATATGTACCAATATGGTATGCTAATATCTTCAAGCGGTCTTTTTGGTCTGAACATATCTTTCTGGTCCTGTTGATTTTCCTGCGGTAGTACCTCTGGCTATCTTTATTTTATGTTGCATCGAGAAGCGGATTGGAAATAGAAGTGCTTGATGTTTGTGTTGAAGCACCAAGTCCGCTAATGCTTTGCGCTAGTGGAACTGGCACTAGTACTAAATCGGAAAATGACCCCATTCGTGTATGACGCAATTTTGCGTTCATCGAACAAATACTTGAGATACGGAGTACAGCACGAGTGTCCCTTAACCTATACGCCTACTGTAGCGGAATCCTTTAGTAGAGTTGGTGTATATGGCTTCACTTCAATTGGCAAGCAAAGTCTCTTCAAGGCTCCCTCACGTCATTGCAGAAGCTCGATTCAAAGACTCATGTCCGAGACAGGAACGACATACAGTGCACAATTCATGCAGACATGGGAAGAATCAAGCTATTCGTCAAGGGCAAGACCTAACGCCTCCCTCCTGCTGGGCGCATCTTCTTGGAAGTATGGAGCTTCAGCTAATGCTGTCACTCTTGTCCCATGTCTTGGTTGACTACCTTCGTAGTCCCAACTCGCATTGTGGATTGTAATCCTAGAGAAATACTCAGCATCAATCACATCGAGCAATGAACTCACTCCATCACGTCCGAACTCACCTATTGTCCCACAACACACTGGTACGTGGGGTCCAATTGAATCGAACTTGTATGTCGACATTCTTTTCATATACATCATACAGATATCCGAGAATGAGATCGCTCTCTGCCTTGTCTAAGCCTACGATTCTCACTGTCATTGCCCGGTTCACCCAAAGTGCTTTCCATCCAGTTGCCGGATGCACCCTCACAAGCGGGTGCACACGCTCCACGTACTTGGGACCAGCTGTGGGGTTTTCTCGGTCAAGATAAGTGTGAAAAGAGCGATAGACAGCTTTCTTGCCGTCGATGATCTTGCGGAAGTCGGGAGAGAGCTTTTCGTACGCCGAGTACCCACTAGCCCAGAGAGTGTCCCCTCCCACGGTTGGGACAGTGTCATTGTGGAGATGAGTGACCCCTGCTGGCTGACGTTCGTGGACCAGGTCGGAATGCCAGCCTGCAGCACCCCCTGGATTGCGGAAGTTTGCTTTGACTTCTGTTGCTTGAAGCTCCGGCCAAACGACAGACACGCCAGCGACACCGGGGACCTGGGGTGCTTGAGGCTAAAACCAGTCAGTCTCGAGGCGCTCGAGATAGACGAGCGAGAACCCACATGCACTTCGATTTCGCCATACCACTCACCCAAAGACTTCTGTTGCTGCGGCGAGATGTCCTGGTCCCGGAAGAATACAACACTTCTTTCAGCGACAAGGAGGCCTAGCTCGTCTTTCTGTTGATCGGTCAAATCCTTGAGCTGTAATCCTACAATCTCAGTTCCAATGTGTGCAGTCAAGTCAATGACTTTCTCAGCAGCAGAGAGTAAAGCACGCTTTGCGGGGTCTGCTCTTGCCCCCGCATCGGCATGCTCGCGGTGGTAATCGCGGATCTTTTGCACATCTTGTAGATACAAAGGCTTCGCTGGGCGGTATGGATACCCGTTGGACAGATCTATCCCGGCCTTTTCGAGGCGCTTACGAGATTCCGGTGGCAGATTCAGCGTGTCTTTCTTCGGCTGGACGACGTCAACAATTACTGGGTCAATTGCAGTTGGAGCCATATTGTGTTCGTCAAATCCCTTGGGAAATTGGAGTCCGAATGGATTTCAGTTGACGTTTGCTTTCTTATTCACTTTGCTTCGGTAGGCCTTGTCTCCATTACAACCAATCCTCCATTTCGCTATCTGATCTCCACCACTCGTTCGCGCTTGATTACAAATCATCTTGGTGGGGTAATCACCCAATTTCCGGAAATCGGTAGAGCACATGCGTGTCATGCAATCATCTCATTTGGTCTACCCCGCTCATAGTCCGGACATGGCCGAAAGGCCGAGTGGGGACATACATCACCTTAGACCTATATGGCTAGGAATCTTCCCTCCGCGTAGGAATAACACACGCAAACACACAAACACACCGCTCATTGTTATCGTACGCTAGCGCAAGCTTTGCATCTTTTTATCTCCATCCCACTTGACGTATGCTTCAAGCCGACCAAAATCCTCTTGCTCACGGAATATAATTCGACGCTACGATGGAATCTACAGTTCAACTTTTGATAACATCGCTGTCACCAAAGCCAACAAAAGGATGTGCCAGCGCATACTTGTTGTTACGTGGCTTGCGACCATCATTACGTGCTTGATTGCGTGCTCACGTACATGCATAAGCGGAATCGCTTGCCCAGCCAATGAGATCCTGCAACAGTATGAAACTCCAAACATGGCTTTCTAAGACCAAGGAGGCCAACAAGGAGATCAAGGTAACCACTCGAAGAGCGCGTGTGGTGGTAAACAGCACCTCTATTTTCGATTGATTATGAGAGTTGGTATAGTCGGCGCAAGCATCAGCAGCGTCGTCGCTGGAGCTCACCTCAAAGCAGCCGGGATAGACATCACCGTCTCTAAGAGATCAGCCAGGGCAGGAGGCATATGGTGAGGGGACAACGATTCAAACGAGATCGCTAGTCTGACAGACTTGTGTCAAGGCTATACGATGAACGAATACCCCCAGAGCCGACTTATCCCTCAATTAAACCCTCCGAGGCTGACTTCATCCATAGTGAAGAGCAAAGAACGAATGGTGAAGCCCATCAGTAATGCTATCTGGATGATGAGCACTTGAAGCACGCTCCACCAGGGTCAGAGGCACTCACTTCATCCATCTGCTCTGAGTAGAAGGCTAATCAAGTGTGAAGCGTGCAGACCTTGCTAGGAGGGATTGTCCAACAATGTTTCTACCCGTCTAATGAAACTGAAACTCAACTCGTGGCCACCGGGTTCAGCGGACTTTGTCAGCCATCGAGTGCTGAATGAGTATATTCAAGATAGTTCCTATTAATCTGGTGTCCATTCAAAGACTAAATGCAATACGAGAGTTGAAAAGGTCTTCAAAATTAGACAAGTGTGGAACGTACAAACATCAACTTTGACGGCTTTCAGAGGTGCCGCTCGCTGCGTTGAGTGTGACTGGGTAAGCTTTCAAATCGTTGTATAGTGCTAGCATTGCAGAGACATTAAGATTTTCGACGCTGTCGTCATCGCGTTCGGCCAATACTATGCGTTTCGCATCCCAGATATACCCGGTTTGGAGACTTGGAAAAAGCAATGGTCTACTCGCATTCCAAGAGCAATAGGCATCCGAGGAGCTTCAAGGATCAGGTGAGCATGCAATGACGAAATGACGACCAGTGCTAAGGGACCTTGATCTGGAAATGCACTGTTTCGAGCTGGCTGCCAGAATATCCTCCTAATCGGGGCGGGTATGTCGTCTACGGACATTGCTCGTGAACTTGGTGCAGAGGCGAACAGCATTTACCAACTTTCTAGAGGAGGCAACCTTGACCTTCCAGCGACTTTGCCCCGCGGGTGCTACTCGCATCTCGGGAGAGATTCGTGCTTTTGAATGTCTCCCAGTGGAGACAACGCCGCTCACTGATGTCCTCGAACCGATACCGGGTCGGTTCCTCCTTAAAGACGGCAGAGTCATTGCGAGCATTCATCGAGTCATCATCTGTACGGGCTATCCTATGACGCTCCCTTTCCAACGCCAATATCACAGCGACAGTGTCCCCGTCCACGAAGCAAACACACAGTCCTCGTAACCGATGTAACTCAAGTCCATAATTTACACAAAGACATCTTTTACATCCCAGACCCGTCCCTCATCTTCATCAGCATTCCTTATTTCACAGCTACATTTACTCTCTTCGAGTTCCAAGCTAGAGCCGTAACGGCCGTGCTGACAGGGAGGGCTTTTCTGCCGAAGACGGAGGATATGAGATGGGAATATGAGCGAAGGGTGAGAGAGAAGGGTTCGGGGAAAATGTTTCATTCGTTGAAGGATAAGGAGGTGGAGTATGTGGACGGGCTGGTGCGGTGGATGAATGAAGATTGGGCAAGCGTGGGAGCGGCGGTTGTGGAGAGCCAAACGGAGGCGTGCCATGAGGCTAATCGAGAGAGGGTGGAGAAGATGCGGAGAATGGGTAGGGATAAGGCGAGTGAGTTTGTTAGGGGGGTCTGAAGAATCTTCCCTCTTAAATTAGTAGCATTGACTACATGATACCGGACACTGAACCCTCGGTGAGTAAGTGAGGACTCTCCATCTTGCTGACTGCTGGACGACGCTTAGGAGCAAATCGACTGTGCAAGCTACTAAGCGAAACAAAAGTTCTATGAACGTCTCGATATTCTTAGCGTCACGATGCGGCTGACAACAGCTACGGTGCCATCTCAAACCGCACGCGATATTATTTTCAATCGTATATCCTGGTCCGAGCTCCTACTATCAAAGCACTAGGATCCTCAAAAGCTCGTGGGGCCAAGAAGCCGAGACTCTTGGCATCTAGTGGGCGCGGGTGTATCCGGTCATTGGTAGAGGGGCGTTCCGACCTGCATCGATTGGCTGGGGTGGTAGGTGCTTTGGGGTTGGAAGCATGACTCGGATCTCTAGCCCTACAACACGTGATCTATATATAATCATGCTACGCACGCTCCTTCTTCGGTTAATAAGGATGAGCTTAGTGCGGGGCCTCGCCAATTCTCACGTCTAGACTTGATTACTTAGATGCGTGATTCCTTATCCTTCATTAGATGTCGCTGAATGGAAATTAGGAAGCAGCCTTTTGCCATCAGCTGTACACGCCACGTTGGTGAGGTGGGTTGCATCGAAGACGTAGTCGTTCTTTCAAAATCCAGCAAGTGGCCGTCGATATTCGCTTCGTTGCAATCCTCCAAATCCTTGATCTCGTAGAGCGCTGTCGGCCATGCAATTCTATAAATCAAAGGTTGAACATTCCCAGCTCTCTACGCGAGCCAGCAGCGACCAGCTCAAGACCGACAACGACTTTGGATCTTCGTATCTCCCATGCAAAGGAAGTCATCCCCGTCGTCTGTCATTTGCTTGAGATGCATGTTTTAGCGTTTCTCCACGATTTGGGGCTGAGGGAAAGTTGGCACACTCAGAACCTATTTTCGGAAGACTCTTGGGCTAGAGCATGGAGACACATGCTGACATGCATTAGTACTCGCTAGCTTGATTACTAACCGAATGTGCCAGCGCGCCCATTCCTTCGAAATCCATTGACGCTTTCTTCCCTACCGAACGCTCAACTTTGAGAGCCTTGTGATGCTGGATTGAGGACTCAAGCGAGGTGTATGACTTGATAGGAGGGCGTATTGCGATCTTAACAGAAGTTGAACGACTGCCGTCATGAAAAGATAGCGCTATTAGCAAATATGTTTTCACAGAGATTGAAAGCCCATAATGCTTGGCATAGAACGGAAAGTCTTGTTGACGGCGCGATGGTAAGGGCCGTGCACGAGGCGCGGCTCGCTAGTCAATGCACTGAAGTGGTTTGTGGAGGAGTCAGCCCGAATCTCTAGCAGATTCCTATCCATTTAAACAAATCTCCCGAAAACCATATCCTCTATTTTGGATTCTGGTCACCTACTACCTGAGGTTCATGCTTGACCGCAAACAGTCTTCTTGAGATACAGCAGAAAGGTGCTAGGCTTTGGATTTCGATGTTGTGTCGCATGTCCTACACTCCGAGTTTCGTCAACTGAGTAACCGCTGGCCCATCATCTGATCTACAAAGGAGGACCCAACACCGTTCCAGATGGCAACACCGAACCCTGCAGAGATTCAATACCAGCTCTTACACATCCATGAGGATCGGTCAAAGGATATTGTCAACTCAAATTCCGTATGTATGGTCATCGCCATTGTTGCAGTCACTCTGCGATTCGTGTCTCGGCGACTGTGCAAGGTGGCAATCCTGGCGGATGATTATGTGTGTCTCGCGGCGCTAGTGAGTCTTCCCCATGATCTCTTACTTTAGGAAAATGTACCACCAATAAGCGTACTTGAAGCATAGTATGCTGACTTGCTAGGTCTTCGCCATCGGGGAGGCAACAGGAGGATTGATGTGTACGTACGCTTCTGACCCGGCCATACGGGCAAAACCTCGCTGATGATATATTGCATCTAGGCGTTCGCTATGGTGGCGGAAAGCATGCTGTTCTTCTTAAGAACCCGGAAACATTCGCCAAGGTCTGTCGATATAACAATCCCTTCTTGTGCCTGCTTCCGCTCACAGGTGAAAAAGTGGGTAATTGCAACGGAAATATTCTACAACTCCGCTATTACAACCATCAAGCTGTCGATATTGCTGCTCTATGCTCGACTTTTCCCATTTCCTCACTTGAAGCGCATCATCTGGAGCGTCAGCGGCTTTGTGGTTAGCTGCTGGCTGACTATTATTTTACTCACCATCTTTCAATGCCGACCGATCCGAGCAGCTTGGAACATTTCAGTGAAGGGCCATTGCCTCAAGCTGAACGTGGCATACATCGTCTTGGGTACATGCAATACCATTACCGACATGATCGCTCTCTGCCTACCCATGCCACTCATCTGGCGCTTGCAAACTGATAAACCCCGGAAAATACAACTCATTTGCGTCTTTTCACTTGGGGGCCTGTGAGTGGCCGAACTCTTGATTGCTCTGTCGAGTCAACAGACACTGACTGAGGTTCGCAAAGTGTATGTGGCGTTAGCCTGTACCGGATACCCAAGATGGCCCAGCTTTCGTTATCAGATGCCCCCTGTAAGATATTTTCCCCTTCTTGCTGACATTTGCATCTGGAGGTGCAGCACTAAACATACTCCAGGGTCTGATGTCGATGCCTGCGTCTGGGGTATCGTTGAAGTCTGCCTTGCCATTCTTTCAGCTTGCACGCCGACCTACCCAGCACTCTTCCGTTGGCGAAAAGTTCGCCGCAATAGTCGCCCAGTCGCAGGAGATGTCAAGAGGTCGGACTCCGCGGGCTATCGGGCCTCTACTCCTGACGAACGTCGGTTCGGGTTCAGAAGTGACGTGCGCTTGGCAGGGGATGGCGCTGTGAAAATGGATGACTGGTCGGAGGTTTCGAAAGACGAGGAAAGAGGTAATGCGCACGTTGAAGGAACAACTTTGTCTTGGTAAAGCTGGGCGCTTGATGTATGCGCTTTGGTTTTTGGTGTAAACGTCTGTATAACACTTATTGTAAGACTAGGTCTGATCAGCGGTCTTTGTGTTCATTCCTGTAAGCTTGTTGATCGGCGGGCTTTAGGCCTTGTTATCCACGGTATTCCTCTATGATGAAGGCATGGGATGCATATTCTTCACGAGTATACTGACCTAATTCATCAGAGTTACTAGCCACCATGGACCTGAGTGAATATATTTGGGAAAATATCCGCGCATTTCAATGCTCACCGTCGTCGAGCTATGTTGCGAGTATCGATCAAGAGCGCTGACGTTGAGGTAGAACAGTTCTAGACAATTATGTTGTATATGCCATCAACCGATCAGGACAGGCGCAGGGTTACAGAAGCGTCTTCGGTACCGTCGAGGGAGCTCGGGCCCATTGGCATTGGCCATCTTACTCATGCAATGTTCCTGCGCCTCGCGTGCCGGAGAAGCGGGGTACATTACTAGCTTGGCACATGTTGCCAATGAGACGGTATGCCTCATTTCTTTGACCCAGCGGTATCCTATCACGACTGCTCCCATCATCCAGGTATCGTGCGGCATGATACGTCATGGATTTTGCTGGCCTATCGTACATTGAGCTGGTAGGGAGGGAAAGGCTGCCGAGGAAGTCCGAGCAAAGCACTCATAGTGTCATCATAAGAAGCGTCTGCCCCTTCACCTTCATCTCTTCTTCCATGAGTATGATATAGAACAAAAGACATAAGATATGCAGAAATCTTGGTTTGCTCTCAGCCTAGCTGCATCCGCAGCCCTGGGGTACGTTGTAAATAACGGGACTTCCTGTTATGTGTTCCCAGAGGCACTCTCCCACGGTGGCCAGCCCGTTGACGACACTCCCTCTATTCTCCAGGCTTTTGACCTTTGTGGCATCAATGGAAGTGTCATTCTCACCAACCACACCTTCACCATTAATCAGGTCATGAACACAACCAACCTCCTTAACTGTGACGTGTCTTTGTACGGGGAAATGGTTTGGAGCACCAATGTGCCTTACTGGCTCTCGCACAGTTATGGCATTGTCTTCCAGAATCTCTCGACAGCATGGCTATTCGGTGGAACCAATGTGACGTTCAAAGGCTATGGTCAAGGACTTTTGAACGGCCAGGGTATGCGCGCATGACCCATATACTTCAATATCTAAGTCTGCGGATAGGACAGGTCTGGTACAATGAGAACATGAACAACAGTAATCAGCCGGGCCGACCCATTGCGATTACGTTCTACAACTCCACAAACCTGCTCGTAGATGGGCTATCATGGTCACAATCCCAGTTCTGGCACTCCTTCATTTCCCACTCTAGCAATGTCACCGTCACCAATATCTTTATGAATTCCACCAGTGATGATGGTAACAAGACGGACAATACAGATGGGACCGATACTTGGAACTCTAGAGACATCAGCCTACAGAACTGGACCGTGCAGAATGGTTGGTTCCGAAAATTCTTGTAGCATCGCTCTCTGACTCAGATTCTGTCCCCAGGCGACGACTGTATCGCAGTGAAAGGAAACACCACAGACCTCTACGTCCGAAACGTAACATGCTACGGTTCCGCAGGTATGCCAATCGGCTCCGTCGGTCAATACCCTACAAAACCGGACTATGTCGAAAACGTACTTTTCGAAGACATTATCCTTCACGAATCATCCAGCGCCGGCTGGATCAAGACGTGGGCGGGAGAACCCGCCCTCACGAGCAGCAATGGTGATAATGGCGGTGGTGGGACGGGATTTGTCAGGAATGTCACCTGGAAGAACATTCATTGTGAGAAAGTCAGTCAGCCGATTTATGTCACGCAATGCACATATGGGAACGATCCATCCATTTGCGATACCTCTACGGTGAGAACCCTACATTCCTTTGCCTCAAACCCTCCTCATTTCTTCGTCGAATCATCTCTAACCCCTCCATGCGTGTAGCTCCAAATATCAGACATAACATGGCAGAACATCACCGGCACAACAAGCTACAACGTCGCCGCCTCAATCCACTGCTCAGTGGCAGCCCCTTGTCCGGGCCTCACATTTGTGGATGTGAATCTTACATCCCTCAATGCCAGCAAAGGGTTACCAAGCTTCAATGCTAGTGATCCGGCAGCGGGGGAACGATATCTGTGTGCTAATATCGTGAATGAGAATACCACGTCGAATATTCCTTGTGATGGGTGGGCGCCAAATAATTTCCCGCAAAGGGTGACGATGAACTATTAGAGAGGGGAGGGATCTCTACTTATTGTGCTGATGAGACGAGTCTGATTTCGGCTCAACTTATTGGGATATTAATGGGGGGGTTGGTAGCGTTGATTCATTCTGGTCTTGATAGAAAGTCTGTTGCGCAGTTGGTCTACTTCCAACATATATGTGGCATGAGCTGTCTCTTCCGCGGTTGCATTTTGCATACAAGATACGTCGAGTACCGCCTTTAATCCTTAAAGAGTGAAGCCCGCTGTCTCGACGCCTGTCGTCGACAAATAAACTTGGGGTTGGTCTATGTGAGCGTCTTACGGAAAAACGGTCTAAACCCAAGTGCAGTGCCCACACAAGATCTTCTCTTCTCCACTTTCCTGTGTTTGACCAAAACGTGAATGGGATCATGGCGAGTTTGTTCATCCATGGTAACACCGAGTCGCTTCTTTCCCTGAATACCTTATGCACTTGCCAGGTCTCTGACCTGGAGAATTGTAGGGCTTCTTGCACGGCCATGAGCTTGTTCGAGATCACAGTTCTCACGCACTCAACAGCTCGCTCACCCTAATGCACAAGCCGCATTTTACACATAGCGGAGTAGCTGCGGCGAAGAGATTCATATGTCTTGAACTTGAAGATCGTGCACTGTCATGTGCATACTCGCACGGTATCAAAAAAAAAAGGAGCCAGCAACTCGAATCATATGTATCCTGGCTCACTCTTCACTGGACCCCTACCGGAATAGACTAAACGCGTCGTCGGATATCAGCCAACTTCTCGATCTACTAGTCTTGTAGTAGCCTTTCCTCCTACTGAGATCAACGAGATACTTGACGGCTAAACCGACTCTGACAGATATAGACTAGGCCCAGCGCCTGGATCTTCTCAGAAACCCGATGATTTGGGTCTGTGCGCAATATAAGCCAGCAACAATCCTCTCAAAGGTACGATCTCCGCACTTCCCATTGTCCTACCAGTCTTGTCAAGCCCTGGCCTTCTACTCACACAACGTCTCCAATCATGACTCTTCTTTCGCATTTCAAGCCCTCCCTTGTCGTAAGTCTAGCCCGATCCCACACAAGCCCTTCATGACGATCCCAAGTCGCGTCAATATCCCACTCAAGCCTCTAACGACCTTTACTATCTTTATACTCAGAAATCTCCTAAATAACAGCTCTATCCCTCGCAAACCGAATCTCACGAATTGAGAAGATCTGTCTATGACCACGATATCGTCAAGGTAAGACAAATACTCTGTTATCTTTCCACATCATACGAGAAGAGAACCCAGCTATGAAGTCGAAACAGTCCATCCGAAACACACCTAGCAGCGAGAATCATATGAATCTCTCGCAGCCACTCTCATCATACTATCTCCACTCTTCCCTTCCATCTCCATCATCAAAGCTTCCAAAGCCAACAAGCAATGCTCCCACTTCCTCAACTCGAATCATCTCTCATCCCCCCTCAACCATCACCAAAAATCCACCAGCCCCAACACCCTCCCTACCTACCTCAATCCCACCCCCCGGGGCCCAACACCTCTCCATCATCCTCTACAAACTCTCCTTACACCCAATCCATACAAGAAAATTACTACATCTCCCGTCATTTCCTCCAACCCCTGCACTCCCTCGCTCCAAACCCCTAGCCAGCAGACTTCCCCAAAGCCATCAACCACCACCAAATCACATTTCCGCAAACACAATCCCCCCCTTCACCGTCCCCCAAAGCCCGGCCGCCCAGCAGCAACGCCAATCACGACACGCGCCCAATCCACGAAATGGATCTTCGACATGCTTCCCCGCACAGCGAGAAAGCCGAATCAGGTTTTTGAGCGAGTGTACGAGCGCGGATCTCAGTCAGGAGGGGAATGAGGTCGCGATGTAGAGATTTGGGTGGGGTAGTGGTTCTTATCTAGTGATCGGGTCTGCTCGGTGTCTCTATCCATGATACTTTGTTGATGAGGGCATAGCCACCTTGCTCATCGGCTTGACACTCGGTTTGGGCGTGAGATAGGATAGGATGGCAAAGACTGGATTATCCACCAAAAAAATAATACCAGAATGCAGGCCTAGTCATTCACATCAAGATACCAGTATACATACATGCCTACTTCCATGCCAATGTTTATTGCTTCTACGCATGCGATTCGCAGTCCTGTCCACTCATGTACCCAGTCACCCACTCAGCTACACAACAGCCTCTAGCTCCATAACTATACCTCCCCACATCACCATCGCTGTACCATACTCCACTATCCCCCCTCCACCCCCTTGATCAAGCCTATCGACCCACATATCAAACACCCCCGAGGCGAAGTATGAATCTCTGACGACCCTACGTACGAACGAGTAGACAGTTGACTGCTTTCAAAGGAGGGTCCCACGACATCACCAGCCCGCCACAAACCAGTGGAGATGCACACTATACGCCAATACGCTCGACACAGTGATCCTATCCAGGCGACTTGACATTCTACCTTCCTCCCCCCCGCGCCCCCTCTAAAAAGCCTCCCCCCTCTCCCCCCACCCTCATCACTTCTTCCCCTCCCAACAGCCACCCGTGCCGCTGATGATAAAAGCATACATCCATCACTTCGTAAACCATAGATCAGTTCTCTCCCGCTCCCCTCCCCTCCCCTCCTCAAGAAAGCAAGCAAGCAAGCACTCCTTAACCCTAACAATCGTTCCGTAAAGAAAGAAAGAAAGAAAGAAAGACAACGGATACACATCGCCCATACACCATGCTCTCTTCCCTGAAAAAGCCTCATGGGACGCACAGCAAGACATACATGCCAAAGCAAGTTTTAAGTATGATATGGTGTATGTGTACATATATCTGAGGGGGGGGGGGGGGGGGG
>BLJB01000319.1:0-44569 GCA_013423325.1 Usnea hakonensis | reverse complement strand
TGGGGGGGGGGGGGGGTGGGGGTTTTTTTTTTTTTTTTTGGCCTGTTGCTGTGCTGAAAGCTGGCGGTGGGTGGATGGGCTTATTTTTGAAGGGGAAAAGAAGTAGATGGGTTGCGGGTGTGAGCCCCAAAATCAAACAGAAGATGGGTGGTGGGGGGAGATGTATACGCTGGTGTAGAGAGAAAGGGTATTCGAGTGGTGTTAGTGGGATTTGGCGTTTGCCGGGGGGAGGTAGTGTTTTGTTTTTTTGCTGAGTGATTCGAATGATTGATATGTATTGGTATGGGTTGGTAGAAGTGATGGTGGGTCATCGTCATTAGATGCGGGTTCGTGCTTGATGAGTGTCGCGGACGAGGGATTGACGTGCGAGTATTAGAGGCCGCTAGTAGTGAGGTAGATACATGAATCCTTGCGCGTTCAAGAAGGTAGATCGGGGTACTTACTTTTTGCTAGGGCGAAGGCTTGGGAGGATCGATATACAACTCCTCACAAGTGTTATGACTCCCCTATGTTGGTATTCCGACTGCGTTGACAGAGTAAAATTCTTTGCCATGGATTGTTCTATAAGATTCCACTGGATGGCGGTTGAGCGCCAAAGTCAAGTATGTTGAAAATTTGACGTCCAGATGGAGGTCTGCAAGGAGCTTTGATGACCGAAAACCTTGAAGGATTGTTGAGAATCCATCGAAGATATGAAAGATAAGACAAATGATTGTGAAGGGACAATAGCCCCTGGAGACCAACAAAGGAAAACACCCACCCTACCTCGAGATCAACCAACTATTCTATCACGTGCGCCCATCGTCGTTGGCAAAGGCAGCATCGTTTCCGTTCGGCTGAACGTCCACAACGTCCTCATCACTTTTCCCAAAATCCGGCCTCCACCCTACCGTTCTTTCCAGCTTCAAAAGCTTTTCGGCTTCTTCACTCTTCCACCAAGCGCCCTTTTCTCCTGGAAAGGTGAATCGATCCATGCTCTCCGGCTTCATGTGGACACTGTATCCGGGCGCAGTTGGGGTGACATGGAAGCCGTTGGCGATCTGTGCGGGGTGATAGAAATGTTCATGCAAAGCGTCAATGTATTCGAGAACGCTGCGGCGCCCGCTGACGACGAGATAGTCAATGGTGATGACGTGTTGGGAGTATTCTGGAAGGGAAACGCCACCAATATGCTAGAAAGAGCGAACCTCAGTCGTCAGCACGTATCTCTCACACTCGAATCTAGCCTCAGCTTCTCTTTCTACAGAGATGGGAGATAGCCCACCGGATGCAGCGGAATGTGAAACTTTGCCGCCATTAACATAACTGCCATGACCTCGTTCAACCCACCAAGACGACAGGCATCGACCTGCACGTAGTCCAGCGCCTCGGCTTGCAAGAATTGCTTGAACATAATGCGATTCTGACAGTGCTCGCCAGTGGCGACTTTGATATTGTATTTACGGAGGGCGGCGCGGATAGTGGCGTGACCCAGGATATCGTCAGGTGAGGTGGGCTCTTCGATAAAAAGAGGTTTGAAGGGGGCGAGATGGGCGAGGTAAGTCTCTGCTTCGGGGACAGACCAGATCTACAACGATGAGACCAGTGGACATATAAAGGGACATTTAGGGGGGATCAGACGTCTGAACAGGTGGAAAGAGGCGTACTTGGTTTGAGTCTAGCATCAGGATATCGTCCCAGCCGTTGACGTCTCTAAAGAGCTTCAATCTTCGAAGATCACGTTCGAGGTCTCCTCCAACCTTGAGTTTGTAGTGGTGGAAACCATCAATCTTGGACTGTTCTAGGAGACCTTTCATCTTCTCATCGGAGTATCCCAACCAAGAAGCTGCACGTATATTAGCACACTAGACTTATTCTTGCGTTGAAATCAACTCCGGTATTCTTGATACCTGAGGTCGTGTATATTGGAACGGCCTTGTTCTCTTCCACCTCCTTCAACCTCTCAGCTTTCCCAAGCTCCTGCTTACGAAGCAACTCAATACCCTCCTCGGGGGTAATGGCGTCAATGATGTATCGAAAATCAATACAACGCACATACTCCTCTGGCGACATGTCTGCCACTAAACGCCAAACCGGTTTGCCCTGGGATTTCGCCCAGAGATCCCAAATTGCGTTGATGACTGCAGATTGGGCCAGATGTACTACACCCTTTTCAGGGCCCACCCAGCGCATCTGCGAGTCTGACGCCAGGTAGCGCCAGGTATTGCCCATGTTCGATGTCAGGGATGCTAAAGATCGATTCATGAGCAGTGGAGCAAGCATCTCGATGGCTGCGCAGACGAGATTGTTGCCCCGCCCAATGGTGAAACTCTAGGGTCATGTTAACGACCGCATGGTATGAGAAAGGTAATAGACGTTGGACTGACAACACCATGCCCTTCAAACTCAGAGTTCGTCTGTAGCACACAGTATGGGTTAGAGAAATCGACTGCTCCGTTCATGGCGTCGGATCCTTCATCTTGCAGAGAAGTCTATTTAATCAGTCACAAGACTCGAAGATCACGGTTGGGACTGGACGTACCGGGAATCTGATGTCCCGCGTGTAAAATCCCGTGATGGTAATGGCTTCAAAGTCTTTGTGACGGTCGACGGTTTTGATTCTTGTGGTGCCATTGGCCTGATCCGATGGAGATGCCATTATTGCTCGATCTTAGACTAATTCTGGTGTGGTGAATGTGATTCAACGGCTGGAGATGGAGAAGTTGCTGGAAATGAGGTGTGGGAGAGAGTGCTTTAAGTGAGCTCGAGGCCATTTCTGCCAAGGACTGTCAAGCAGCTGCAGTTGTTCTTGATTGTCCAGGATGTTGTTATGACGCAGTGTACAGGATTCGCTCGCATAACGAAAGTTCTGTGACACCACGCAGGAGTCGAGCAGCTGGTATAATATGACACAATCAGGGTGGGGCAAGCTTGAAGATCAAAGATAAGAGGACAAGGCTGACCAATGAATGACAATTGGTAACAGTGTACCGTAATGTTGCATCTTCCAAGATGCGTGCCAAGTTGTACAAGGCAGACCTGGGAGTTTTTGAATTTCCCCGCACGGTAGACGGTCTGATGCTGCGCAATGGGTGTACTTGTTTTTTGTTTGTATACCAATTATTCTTTTCCGCGCTAGCCCCAAATTCTTCCAGTCATATCTTGTCGAATCTTTGTTGTTTATTCTTTAAGTACTATGGTGCGTAAAACCTGTCAATCATCACGAGGTGATTCAGGGTGTTATTGGTAATGAAGTTCCCACGATTGCGTTGTAGTCCCCTCTTCGAGGACCATTGAAAACCCAAGTGAGGGTCCAAGTGCTCAATCAAAAAGCGTTAGCAATACCGAAACGTCTCCGTAAGAGCAGGAACCGTCCCGAAGCTAAGATTTATGCACCCTGGTAGCTATGCTTACTCACGACATGGCTTGGCTGATTGGAGGCGATCCTGCATGTACGAGTACACCATACCCTCGGGAGTCAAGAATCTCCCTCCCCCTGAGCATGGGGAAATTCTGGGACGCACGTCATCTTCGGGATCATATCGCCAAGCTTTTTCCGGTTCGCCTATCAGCTTTACTCTACAGTAGTAGCCTAGGACGATCCGGATAGCAAGGTTGGTTTTAATTTGTGCGCCTAAGACGGCTCATAGAAATTTAACCAATTGCGGTAGCTGCAGCCTTAGACCCTGTTCCAACTTTCGAGAGGCCTCGGGCAGCGTTGGAGTGATAAGTCGCAGATGAATTTGAAGAGAGCAAAGGCCAAGTTACATGGAGTCCAAATACAGCATGCCAGGTATGATGTCGGACGAAACTTGAGCGATATTTAGAAACCCTATAGAAGGCCCTTTTTCCCCTCGCGTTAGCCTAGGAGTCTTGGCATTTATGATTTTGATGCCAATCTAGGTACCACGCCATTACATACACGTTCACTGGATTGGAACATGTTGGTGGTGCAGAGGTTTTAGGTTTAGAAGAGAGGTTTGGTATTTTCGTGTGGTTTTAGCCGGTCTCTTTTAGATACATACCAATCATGAACGGGGCTAGCCACGACAGCAGCTATGGCCGCAAATCACAGGCTAGCTCTGCTACTCACCCAAACCCGGTGGCAGTCAAATTTCCAATGAGCAACGTTGAGCCTGATCTCGTGTTTGAGCCTGACTTGATCAAGTCACAGCTAGACGCCTGTCAAAGTAAGGGTCTGATGCGCTTGAGGAACTCGCCATCTACTCAATGGAGGCCCAGTTCAAGTGAGGAGAGAATTTTGCCTGCTTTTACCACGTAGCAAGTCAAAAAAGGTAGCTTGAAGGCTAGGAGGACCTGGCATTGACTAGCCTTGGTAGCCTAGGTATCAAGACGCACCAAACCGTGCAGTAGCACGCTGAACTGTGCATCCCCCGTACGACTCCGACATTGTCTACTGGATCGGATTGGACACTAGGTGGTTGAAGCTTCTAAATCCGAAGTATAACATAGGAACTGACGCAGCAAAAGATCAGAAAACGGCTAGGCTTGGTATTTTGACCTTCGTAGACTGCAGAGGGCCACTCACTATCCACAGGAACAAGCTTTTCAAGCAAAGTTGGACATGGATCTGTTAGGTCCGGTTACTGAGCCATAGCATGATGACTATCATCAAGGTAAGATAAGGTAATCAATCCGGGAGCACGTGTTAAAAAAACACTCATATAGATCATCCGTACTGTAATCATAAACCCGAGCTGTTTCCGTGTGAAGCCGACGACAAACAATGGACTTGGTGTCTCAAGATCCTTGTAATCATGATGATGGCGATTTTGACTACCCATGCCAGGGGCGGTATTTTTTCACTATGCCTTAGCTTCCGAACTCATATAATACGCACTAGGAATTTATGAGGTCACCTCCGATATCGCATGAACCGGTTACGTTGAGGGAGAAGGAAATTACCTCGTTCAGATGTCGTGCTTTTTGCATTATTCGCATATATCACATCCCATCGGGTGTTGTGATCTTATATTGCTTCACTTGCGGTATCACACATTAGCATAAAGCATTGCATTAGGGAGGAGTGCAAAAGAAACACCGTTCCTTGAGGGTTGAAAAGGTGCTTAAATGACACGGGCTGAGATCAAGCTTTCTTGGTACTCATGTTGACAACGCTTCTACCTCGGATACAGACCATTGGTACGGCTTTATGGTTCCAACCGAGGGTGAAAATAACATTCAAACTGACTTCTGAGAATGAAAAGGTGAGTGGGCAGCACAGAAAACTCAACAGATGTACCAAAGCTCGGACTACTCACCTCTTTTGTGCTCTTTTCGCTCTGCATAAGTCACTTTATCGTTGGACAGTACAGCAAATTAGGAGAGGAAAGGCGACATTCGAGGATCTAGAGGATTTACTGACTAACGAGCATGTCTTTAGCAAGCGTTGAGACCAGCAGTTGTGTTCTCGTCGATAAAGAAGTAATAAACCTGACATCCTCTGCAAAAAACAACAAGAGCGAAAACGGGCGGAGTAAGCTATGCACAAATTAATATTGTCTTCCGTACGAAAGTCAATATTCACCGGCACCGTCTTATCTACCAAGGTTTCACTTGCTAATGCACATCTTGCTTGCCCACGTAGAGAAACGAATCAAAATGAGGCTGACCGTCATCTCATGCAAGACACTTGCCTCAACCTGCGTAGTGCAAATAGAGTTGGAAGTTGGGGGCAGGTTGAGATTTTTGACTTGAATATCAGAGCTTTATCGGTTCTGTATCAACGACCTGCGGAATCATGCAAGACGCTGTCAAAAGAGGAATAGTTGACTCCGCATTGCAAGACCAGTTTGTAGTCTTAAAGTACTCCGTACTTGCTCACATTTATGCACGTGTATGCAAGGTCGGAGCGGAAAAATCTATTCGCCGAAGCTTCTATGTCTGCACCGATAAGTCCTGCCACAAAGCCCTAACCCTATCTTCGGAAGACAGCCCCAGTTTTGGGTGTACTCTAGAGCATCATCCGAAGAGTCTTGGCAGGACTTTTGGTGTACTCCGTAGATCTCCGTATTTCAAAGTATGATGTCATTCAATCATCGCGTCACGCGTTTAGGGGGAGCAGCCCCGCACGCCACTTCCAAGAAATAATTGAACCAAATTTCACCAGCCACAGACAGATACACTCGTATTCCAGCTCCAATATCAATGTCAATATCAATATCACTATCACTTATTCCACTATCAACGTCAACCTCATTAGACATTAGATCAATAGGCACTACCCTTTCATCCTCACGCTAATGATTCAGTAAAGTATTCATTATGCCGGAACAAAAAAAGAAAATCCCGAAGCTGCCTCCTAAGAAGACCAACCCTCCGCCCTCTACAACAAACAAGCAAACTACTACGCCCAAGAAACCTACAGCAGCGCCATCCAAGCCCTCAACCTCCACCCCCAAGTCCTCCAACACACCATCCAGGTCCACAATTGACCAACCTAAGAAGGATGCATCCAAGACCCAGCCAAAAACAAGCAATGCGGCGTCCTCATCATCGCAGGATCCAAAACCCCCTCAAGTGCCTTCCAAGACATCAACCCCTGCAGCCAAGTCTAGCATTGCCGTGCCTGAGCGCAAATCATCCCTAGCGCCTAGCAAGTCTTCGACTGCTGCTGCCAAACGAGCCGAGCCCCCAGCGCCTTCTCCAGCGCGCAGACCGTCTACACAACCGCGCAAAGCATCTTTTCCTGCTACAACGGCCACAGACGATGTGCCAGACCGGAAACCTTCTTTAGATCCTCGTAAGGATTTGACGGGTGCGGTCAAAGAAACAGGCGGTATACCCCCGTCCGCAGCTCCGCGACAAGAATCCACGCCTGCCCCCAAAACAACCGACACAGCACAGAAGTCAAAGCCTCCGAAGTTGCCTCCTAAGAAGGCAGATGACCAATCTCCCGCGCAGTCACCAGCTCGCAGACCCTCCGCCGCACCACGCACACCTTCAACATCCGCAAAAGATCCAGTAGACCCAGACAAGAAAACAAAGCCTCCGAAGCTAGGTCCAAAAAAGACAAACGGTGACTCCTCGAGTTCTTCTCAATCGCAAAGGCCGTCCTTGGCACCTCGCAATTCCTCAAAATCTGCTGCGAAGACTACAACTGCCGGCACGAAGGGAAAAGATGTTGAAGATGCAAAGGACGAGGATGAGGATACGCCCGCGCACAAGGTCGCAGAGGAGGAGAAGGATCTCAAATCTTTCCTGTCAGAGTCTGAACGGGCCGATCTCACTCTGCTTATTGCGAGCATTACTGAGACCATGCGAAAGACGATTGAGAGCAATTTTGATGCTGCAGCCACGTTGAAAGACCTTGGTCAAGATGGTCAAAGTGAGGAAGAAAGATTAGCGAACATAGACTTTGACCCGGGTACAGTCGATGTCAGTCAATACGACAAGGAGAACAAGGCCCGAGTGGAACGAGAGAAAGAGCTGGCAACACCAAAGGTTAAAGAATTGAAGAAGAACGCTCTTCAATGGTTCGACGAGTGGCGAGAGGTTGTGATACAGCGCGTGGGCGAAGCGGTCAATTCAAAGGAAACTACATCGAAGCAGAAGGAAAAGGCCTCTACGCAGGGATCAAAGACTACGACTACCCCGATAACCGAAGGAAGACCGGTCCAGAAAATCGATACCAGCGCAAAGCAGGGAGAATACAGACCGCCAAAGCTGGAACAACTGTTCCCACGAATCCAAACACCACTAACCAAATTGCCTATGCAAAAGCGCACACTTGTCCTCCACTCGATACTTCTGATACTTTTGAGTTTGGAGCACTACAACGCTGCATCTCGAGTGCTTCTCCTCTATCTGACATCAAGTATGAAGCTTGGTCTTAACTATCTGCGCGATGACGAAGAAACGACGGCAAAAGGCTTGTTGGAGGCTGCCAAGCAAATCCAAGCAGACCAAGAGCTGTTGAAAAGGACGTCAGAGGAAAGTGAGATCTCGCGGAAGTGGAAGATCAGGCTTGCTCAGATAGCCGGTGCAGCCGTTGTAGGTATTTCAGGCGGCATGGCTGCTCCAATGGTAAGATTGACCCCTCATATCTTAAGTAATAAGATACTAATCGAATGCAATTCCAACAGATGGCAGCAGGTGTCGGTAGTGTAATGACAGGCCTTGGCCTCGGAGCTACCGCCGCTGCAGGCTACCTTGGCACGGTTGCTGGCAGCACGTATGTAGTCGGTAGTCTATTTGGTGCTTACGGAGGCCGCATGACCGGCGAGATGATGCAAAACATCTCAGCAGAGGTTCAAGACTTTGCCTTCCTTCCAGTCCATGGTGAACGGAAAGAGCACGACGAGTCCATCGAAGCCGCTACCGATACTCGCCGTCTCCGTGTAATCATCGCGATATCTGGCTGGTTACTTGAGAAAGAGGAGGTTGTGACACCATGGCGTGTCTTGAGGCCTACTGCCGAGGTCTTTGCCCTTCGCTTCGAGCTCGAGGCATTGATGAATCTAGGGCAAAGTATTGACACCATGGTTTCCAGCGCAGCATACGGGTATGCCCAATCTGCTATGATCCAACGGACTGTATTTGCCGAGATGATGTCAGCAATGTGGCCCATGGCCATAGTGAAGGTCGCCCGCGTAGTGGACAACCCTTTCAGTCTGGCCAAAACCCGCGCTGACAAAGCTGGGAAAGTGCTCGCTGACCTTCTCATCAATCGCGCTCAAGGTGAAAGGCCTGTGACTCTCGTAGGGTATTCGCTGGGAGCCCGCGTGATTTGGTCCTGTCTAACTTCCTTGGCCGAGCGAAAGGCGTTCGGACTGGTCGAATCTGCTGTCTTGATTGGATCCCCCATACCCAGCGATGTCGCCACCTGGCGTGTGATGCGGACCGCCGTGAGTGGTCGACTTATCAATGTATATTCAGCCAACGACTACATCTTGGCTTTCCTCTACCGTACCTCAAGCATCCAGTATGGTGTTGCGGGTCTCATGCCAGTATCTGGTCTCTTAGGAGTGGAGAATGTTGATGTCAGCGAAACAGTCAACGGGCATCTGAAATACAGGTATGTACCTTCCTGTTAGCAAATTTATTCGACTCAAAATGCTCTTTGGACTGCATGACTCGTCTCATGGGCAAGAAGAGCACTTTAACTGCGAAAGTCGGCTCGCAGTCGACCTTATGACATGAAGGAACTACGCTGATTCCCAATTCTGCTATAGGTACCTAGTAGGCAGTATCTTACAGAAAATCGGTTTTGAAGATCTCGATAAGAAAGAGGTCGATAAAGAAGCAAAGGCTTTCGAGAAGATTCTAGAAGAAGAAAAGAAGCAGACCCTGGTCAAACAAGCTGGAGAAGTGTATGACAAAGCTAGTGGCAAGGGTCTTGGGAAAGAGCTCTACAACAAGTACGGCAAACGGGCTGGACTTGGTGGCAAAGAGCCCTCGGACAAGGTCAAGAACATTAGCGATGCGGATGCCGAGAAACAAGCAACGGCCATGGAGAAGGAGGTCGAGGCGAAGACGCAGAAAGGTTTGATGCAGTGGGCCGTCGAGCAGCTCTACATATCTCGGCCATCAGTTCCTTCAACTGGTGATGTCAAGGACGCGGCTGCCAACCCACAAGGCGCAGTCTCTGACACCACGAAAACTGCCAACAAGACTGCCGATGCAGCCACAAAGTCACTGCTGCAGCGCGCCAAGGAAGCTACTTATCTATCTCGCTCAGGCGGCGTCGAAGGCCAAGTTGCCACCGACGACAAAATTTCTCAAGCACAGTCCACAGCCGCAGCCGCAGCGCCGACCGGATACCTTGCCACGGCTGCGGGCTATATACCCACCAGCTACATTCCTGGATTCGGGGCGGCAGGCAGCGGTACGGGAGCGGCCAGTGACGTTGGTAAGCAAGGGGGAAAGCTTCAGCAGGATGCTGGTAAGGCCGTCAAGCCACCTTTGAAGAAGACCGATAGTGCTAGAAAGTCTTTGGGTAAGTTGGCAGGACCTGCGCTGAAGAGGACAGAAAGTGCGCAGAAGAAGCTGGCTGGGGCGACCAAGGACCCAAATCAAGCCGCCACGGATGCAAAACAGATTGGCCAAGACGCTGCAAAAGACCCGTCAAAGGCGTTATCAAGAACAGCAACCGAGACCAAGAAACAAACGGGCGATGCCTCGAAGAAGATGGGTGATGTGGCAAGCGACGCTCAAAAAACTGTTGGATCTACCACAGACTCAGGCAAATCAGCTGGGAAGGGTCAGAAGCAGGTTGGTGAGGCTACGAAATCAGCGGAAAGCGCAGCTCGCGGTGTAACAAGCTACATCCCGTCGTTCGGTCTAGGAGGGTCTTCTAAGAAAGCCAAACCAGCAGCTCCCAAAAGAGCTCCGAGTGGACCAGCGAAAGCCAAGGAAGCCGCTGAGAATCTACCTCGCCGAGGAACAGAGTCGGCGGGCAAAGCCGCAGGTCAAGCCCAGGACAAGGCGACCAGTACAGGAAGTACATCTACTGGCTACAGTAGTTACCTTCCTCGCTTTGGCTATGGGAGTTCTAGCCCTTCTCAATCGAATGTAGCTTCTAAAGACACTGGCAAGGATGCCGAGAAGGCCACGCAGGCTGCAAAAGAAGCACCCAAAGACGTAACGAAACAAGCCGAGAAGACTGCTGACGACGCCAAAGAAACCGTGGAGGACGATGCGAAGGAAAAGCCCAAGGATACAACTGAGAAAACCAAACAAGCTGCTGAAGACGCACAAAAAGCAGCTTCTGATGGAGCCAGCACAGCTAACGACTTGAAATCGAAAGCTGAAGAATCTGCCACTGATCCCGCCTCTGCACCCTCAAACGTTGCCGGTGCGCTCGGTGATAGTGCACAATCCGCTACAGACGCGGCTTCCAAGGCGGGATCGACCTTGGGCGATGCTGCTGCTGGGGCCCAGAAGTACGTTCCCAACTCCCAGGGTTTGGGAGGAGATGCGGGCGGGAAAGTCGGCGACATGGCCAGTGGTGCAGCTTCGGGCGTAACGTCTGGGGCCTCCTTGCTTGGCAAAGGAGTTGGCGGGGCCGCAAATATGGTTGGTGGTTCCTCGGCTAAAGAGGAGCAAGAGGAGCAGGAGGAGCAGGGTGTAGAGAAATCCGAAAAATCAAAGGGCAAGCAAAAAGAAGAAAGCGGGAACGAGCCGGATGATGATGATGACCAAGAAGAGGAGGAAGAATTCCGCACCCCGGGAGGACCAAAACAGGCAGACGATGGCAAACTCAAGGACAAGAGCCCGAGGAAAGAAGGCGCCGACGATCCCTTTGTCGACAACGACAACGAAGAAGACGTCGGCTCCGAAGACACGGAAAGCACCATCAAAGTCTCGCAATCCCACTACTCGGACTCGGCCAGCTCGAATTCCGACGGCGGCGAAGATCATGATGAAGAAGAAGAAGAAGAAGAAAAGGGCACAGGGTACGCCTCGACGGCCGCAAACACCGTTGGCGACGCGGGCAAGGGTGTCATGGGTGCCGGTACCGCTGCGGGTGGTGCTGCCGCGTCGGGGTTATCTGAGGGCGTGGGCCAGCTGGGTAAGTCCAAGTGGTGGTGAGGGAAAGACCTAGGAGATGGCGAGCAAGAGATGCGGAGCACGGTACAGGCTTGCTACTTCCTGCGACGATGGTGTTGTCCCCAGACGCGACTTTGAAGCGAAGCGAGGGCGTATTTAATTTGAGCGTACTCTAAGTTTGGATATACTGTAATTTGGTCGACAGATGCATCCTTTTTTTTTTTTTTTGGTATTGATTTTATTTCCAGGACATATGATAGATACCTTTTCCTCTCAAGTATTTTAAACAAGGAGCAGATCATCGTCAAAAGATGGGATTCCACGAGCCGTCCGTGCAAATAAATACAGACGCGCAGCTGCCTACTATTAAATATATAGAGAAGAACTTTTCGTCCAGATCCATCCACCACGTAAGAGCCATTCACTATCCAACCTTTCCCTTCCTTTCCATTCCTTTCCATTCCAAACCCCATCAAACCAAACCAAAGAAAGATCCAAAGCCCCACAACCTCTCACCATACCATATCCTAGAAAGAATGATCCCCGCCCTTATGATCGATCTCTCCTCATGTCGCCGCGTGTGTCTCATGGAACGGAGTTTCAACCGGTTTTCCCGCTGCGGGGGACAAGCGGGCTAGGTGGCGGCGTTGATCCTGTTGGGTGTTAGAGGTGTTTGCGGGAGGAAGGAAAGCACAGAGAAAGAGAGAGAGAGAGGAAGAGAGAGAGAGAGAAGTATGTAGGGAAAGTGGAATACATACATCGACAAAGTCGAAGATAGCCGTGTGAGCCGTGGCTCTGTTCTTGACAGGACAGGTCCGTCAGCTGATGTTGACTTGCTTATGAGTTGATGAATGGAGGGAAGGTGGGGGAGGAGGAGGAGGAGGGATCTTCGGGCGCGAAGAAAAAAAATTGCTTTACTGACATCGAAAATGACAACGGTGTCGTCGGTCCATTGAACGCGGACTTGACAGTCTTGCGAGTTGGTGATGTGGTCGAAGAGGAACTTGAGCAGGGCGTCGCTTTCTTGTTCCTTGAGGCCGACGATGCGTTTCGTATCTGAGGTGGATGGGTGTGTGGTAAGCATGACTCTTGGGAAGGAGAGGTGAGGGGGAGAAATGACGTACACATAGGGTTGACGAAGAGACATTTCTCTCCCGTGACATCGTGCGTTCTGACGATGGGGTGAACGCTAGTAATGCCCGTGTTCGCGTCATGCTCAGCCTTTAGCCCGTGTAATCTCTCCGCCACAGGCTGGGACAATTTGTTGTACGCCTCGGCCATGTTGACGAAGATCGTGTCCCCCCCAGCGTCTGGGCACTCGAGCATGTACAGGAACACGAGTCCTGATGGCTGTGGGTTTGCACTGTTATCTATATGCCAGGCAATGGAAGTGGTTCGCGATGCGTAGAGGTCACGAAATCTGTTGTCACCACAGCCAATGTGGGCGATATGGATCTCGGGATGGTCTGGAAGGTAGGGACCAAGGGAAAGAATGAGGAGGGGTCCAAAGTACTTGCAGAAATCGACAATGGAGGCGATTGGCAAGTCTTTGAAGTCTTGGGAGCGGAAAACGACGACTTTGCGTTTGGCTACGAGAAGGGCGATTTCATCTTTCGCTTTAGGCGTGAGGCTGCTCAGTTGGATTCCCGTGATGGAGGAGCCTATGGTGGGTGTCAAGTTCTTGACGCAGGCACTTGTTTTGAGATTGGGGAAGGTTGGATCGGCGTCTTTGGCATGGTCGTAGTGATCAAACGGTTCGAGCGGGGGATACTTGTGGTCAGGAGTCCAGCTGGGGAGGTATTGTGGGTACTTTTTCTTTCGATTAATGGTGTAAAGACGAGAGGGCGGGTTGTACCTACTTTGGGAGGTGGAAAACGTCCGCTGTCCTCTCGTCCTGCCATCTTGTGATACAATTTGGATAGAGTAGAGTCTCGTCCCTTATAAGATGATTGAAAACAGAAGGCTGGAAGGCAGAGGTGAATTCCGAAATTGTTTGTCACTATTAATTAGTATATTGGCGAGCTAAGTGGGGTTAATGTATCTAAGAGTAGTTGCAGAATGTGATAAAGGGATAACCTCGGGGTACGGCCCTAGCAGACTTGGGGGCGGGATCGGTGGTTGGATCAAGTACTTCCGTCTGCCTAAATATCCATCGATGACAGTCATTCCGCTTGGCTTCTTGTTGGTATTGCAGTGGCTCGAATTAGCCGTAGTCCTGAGATGAAGCATCATGACAGCTCGGTTCTCCTAGACCACATGATGGATTTGCTGCCGATCTCTTTAATATGGTCACAAGCACGTGGGCGAGGTGAGAAGTTGAGTGGTACATACTCGATCCTGAGAGAAATTTCTCGGCAGTAATCTGCCAATGCACTTCTTTCGGTGTCAAGAATGCTTTGTTCGACTTGCGGTCCCAAGCTTGAGATAAACACAAATCTAATCCCCACTCTTTGGAGCGTATGGGGAGAATATTAGGGTAATCCCCATGTTTATGCATGTCTTCTTCAAGCCTCGATCAATAGTTTCAAGCGTCCATCTAACCCGAGTACCTCCGAATACAAGCCATTTCAATTTCTGCAGGCGATGTTCTTTAGCGTACTGGGCACTCTTGATGATCCTCTCGTACTGGTCCTTTCCGCGGCCCGTACGGTCATGTATCTTCAGCCACACGAGCGATGCAGGCAAGTTTTCGTTGAGCTGTAGTCCAACCCTATTTCGAGTCACGTAAAGGAGGAAATGCCATTCAATGTAGACTTCTTTGAGCGCTTCAAATCCTCTGAGAGAGCCCATGAACGATGAGGTCTGTCCAGGGAAATTGGGGGAGAGCAGAGTTAAGCTGTGTAGCGTAGACTTGCAGGTAGCTAGCAGGCTACTCCTGATCATGAAAGAGTCATGTGAGTCCTCACGAAAACCATCGTATAAATAAGTGAACGACTGGAGCTTTGGGAAGCCTCGAAGGAATTCGTGAAATAGTTTCGCGTCGATGCAACTTTCCCATAGCTTCATATGAGTTACGTTCGAGCTCGTGTCGGGTAACAATTCGTGCAGACGACTCTCCAACCCAAAGGCCCTTGGCACTGTGACTACCCTCACAGATGGCAAAGAACAAAACTTTTGAATCTGGTCGAGATGGTATCCGTACTCACGGCAAGGGTTCAGCCGAATATGGGTAAGCTTACAAAGCGTTGGGGTTTTAGCAGAACCTGCTTGTTCGACCGCCGAGTCATACCATTTGATCCGTGTAGAGCGGGCTTCCATCGACAACGCCGTCAGATTTGGCAAAAGCGGCAGGAGAATGGCTAGCAAAATGTCTTCGTTGCCATCTTGGATAGCGTGAGACCAGAATTCTCTTTCGTCCAAGACGTCTTCTTCAGAGGGTTTCTTTAAGCACTCGCTGTCTAGCGCAGCAGTAGTGAATAACTCAAGCCTGTCCTCGGGGTACACGTTCTCTTGATGCACCCCGACCGGTGACTCCGCCAGCGGACCAAGCTCAATTCTCTTCACGTAGTAGCCAATGCAAGGATTAGCTATGACTGTAGCCAATAGTTCTGCAATGGCATCAGGATTTGTAGCATTGCGCAACGTATGATATGTGCGTATCAAAGCGCGGTGCTCGCTAAGGAATGGGGAAGCTAGCTGAAAGACATTGCGTGATGCTTGGGCAAAATTTTCAAGATCTTCAGGCTTGATAAATTTTAGGATCTCGCAGATGAGCTCGTTGGGGAGAACAGCAAAATGCGCCATTATGTTTGTTGCTGTAGATGAGTGAGCGAGGAGGGAGTGATGCGCGTGAGGAGTGGAATACAACACAAGCAATAAAACGAAGCGCAAGACAACTTAAGCGCGTGCTCACGTGACCTTGCCGCCTTGGCAACAGCTTGTCACTGTTGTTGTTGCGCCGCCATCTAATTTTCTGCCACCACTGAGTCTACTTTATGAGGCTACACTTTCACCACAACAACTGGACCGTCAGATATATAGGCGGGTGCATGTCCGCAAAGACAAAGAGTGGAATTTCTTGCAAAAGCGAATCGCTGATCATTGTTTCGGCAGACTTAACGTGTCGCCCAGGGCGTATCACATACGATGCATCAACCTATCTCCTTGTCCCTACCTTACTCGCACTAGGCCAATGATACGGTGTCTTTGAGCGAAAGCCCAAGCAGGGTTGCACTCTGAACGCCCTTCTCGTTCAGAGACAAACGGTGGTCTCTCGAAGATCCAAGATTCAGAAAGAGATAAGAGAGAACAGGAGATCCGTCGGATTTTGGCAAATCAGCCTACAATATGAACATGAGTCGCGCGGTCCAGCAGTAGCTGCTGCAGCACATATGGTCCCCAACAATGATCAGCGGCTAGGTGGGGAGTCATTAAATACGCCATCTGCGGATGATCAACATGACACACAGAAGAGGCTTCCAAGAAACCTGCCTGAGAGGAAAGATTTTCTGCAAGACTACAAGGAGAGATAAGGGCATGGTTATCACCATGCTGTGTGGGTGTGGTACATTCCCAGTCAGTACTGTGGGGGCGGAGGTGGTGGTGCTGGTGGGAGGAGGAGCGGGGATAACATCGGCAAGTGCTAAGAAAGGCAGACCAGTGATGATGGCTTAGGAAAGCATGATGATGAGTTGAGAAAGATGGACCGATTCGAACGGGGTATGAGGAGCAGTGATAGTTCGAATTGAACTTCCAGAGACAAAACAGCTTCTTATCCCAAGAACCCGCAGGCTCTTTACATATCTTTCATACCTACCGCAAAACTCGTATGCCATACATACACCTACCGCGGATCTCTATCGCTTATATAACCCCTACTCATCTCCCGTCCCACTTCGGACCAGCAAACAAGCCCGCATCCACAAAGCACTCATCCCAGGTACCCCAGAAATAGCCTCCGTTAGTCGACACGAGGGGACCAGAAAAATCTAATCATTCCATCTTTCCCCTGGTAGCTTCCACCTTCCCCACCAAAAACACAAATCTCATCTTTATGCACAAAAAGATTATGAGGGAGTGGTGTCTGGCGGGAGAATTGAAGCTGCGATGGAGTTGGCCAAGGGTGGAAGAACATGAGAGAGGGATGAATGGAGAGGTGCAGGGGTGCGGATTGGATAGCGAGTTTTTTGTTCGGGGTGTGGTGCTTATTGTTTGATAAAAGACAAATTAATTCGAAGTAAGGTACTGCAAGCATGCGCTCTAATTTTGACAAAAGACTTTTCAACTCCGCGCATGCTGTTTACAAAGAGGACCCCACCGGTCTCCAGCAGCCACCCACCACACCTACTACGTCTTCGAATGCAGCCAACATATGTGCAGTTCCCTAACACGTATTTAGCTTGGTCAGGGCCCCCTGTCAAAAGGCGAACTTAGGTTCATCTACCTCTCCATTGATCGAAATGGATTGAAGACTTGGCTCAAAGTCTCCGTTCCATGGCCGTCTAGTATGAAACCGCTGGCTATCCGGGTTGTTCAAGGTGTAGTCAACAAATACTAGAGAGAACACAAGCACTATCTTTGAGATAAAGATATTAGTGACCTTTTCTTTTCTTGTACCATTAGATTTTGTTGCAGCATTCCGTTCAAAGCACCAGCACTTTTCGGTTTGCACAAGATACCTCCAAACAATTTCATGGAAAGCATACAAAACATCTGGTTGGAACAGCATCAGTCGACATATGTCAATAGCTTTCGCGACATGTGCTACTACAGGTTCCGACGCTTCGTACGGTTGGCCGGGTGTTCCACCAGCATTTCGGGGCAAGATAGTGTATACAGGTTTGGTCTTGGAACACAGGGCGAGACCACGCAGTTGTGCGTGCGAATTCATGGTCCGTAGAGGGTACAGCGTTGAGCAAGGATCGGTCTCGGCGTTACCTTTTGATCAATAGCCTTTCTGGGCCCTATGATCGGTAAGGTGAGTGCGTAGTAAGAATGATCCTTGGTTGCCTCGGCCCTTCATTACTCACTACTGCGACTGGTGGCAGCGCTCACAGCATCCTTGGTGTGTTTGTACGAGAAGCTGACCGCAATCTTACACACGTTCACGTCTCCCACGTAAAAATCAGTTGAATGGGAGGGACAAGGCGATCATCTCCTGCTTCCGCAAAAGCGGTCCGATGTCCGTATCGGAAAGGTTTGTAGTCGTTGGGGTGCCCCGGCTGCGCGTTCTACATACAGTCAGAGCCGGCAGGCCCCGTGCGTGAGCCTTCTAGAACCCCGACGCTTAAAGTCGAGGGTGACGTGCTCTGCCGCCGCTGACGGCGACTCTTTTCCATACGCGTCACACAAGCGCATTCGGAGTGCTGTCGCCGCTCTCCTGGCTCCGAGCGGAAGACCCTAGATAGATGTACGACCCTCGATCGTGCCATGATGGCCGCCGACGGGAACCGATTGAGCTCTGTTCCCTGGATGAGGCATCACGGCGAAGCTGGTCCCAGTAAGGTGATACCAAAGACTGATGGGGTGGGAAAGGGAAAGAATTTGGTTGGCTTCTCATGGGAGTGGATGGCAAAAAGAATCGGATAGAAAGAAAAATAATAACGGTCCGTTATCCGTACCGGAAGGGTTGAGAGTCATTTAGGCCGTTTACTAGGACGAGAGTGTAAGTGATTGTCAAGATAAGTCACTCTGTTCATGATCAGGTCCACTCTCCGGGCAGCCATTGATGCTCAGACACCCTCGTCCATATTTAGCACGGATTCTCTTAGCAGTAACTCGCAGGAAATCCCAGAGGTCAGATTCGGTAAGCACCTTCGAGAGTCGAAGCGAAAGGGCGAGTCCGAAGGCTAGGATATCAAAGCCTCCCATCTCCAACTCTGAGGGTATCCCCGCGAGTTGATATTCACCAACCATTTTCTCTCTAATGGAGATACGTCTTCAGGTGACTCACGTTACAACGCAGCCGAAAATGCTCTCATTTGGCCTCGTCAGAAGCTGGCGATGATACATATGATCAATGGAACCCAGTCTTTCAAAAAGCCTATCCAAGGCGCAAGGCCGGGAAAAGATCAAAAAGGATAAGACCCGGAGATCTGCTCAAAGTCTTCGGCCAGGAATTTAATCAAGGTGAGGTAATGGAAAAGGATCTTTCTTTCCAGTAATACCTCACGAAGCCGTTGAAGAATTCTTCATTCACGCCATCACAGACTCTCTGGACTTGAGCTAGGGCTCGTTCTTTCGAAAGAGACCAACAATCGATCAAAGAAAATATCTGATGTACAATAACATTACGAGATGGCAGCTAACAAGACAGAGAACCAAGCTTCGTGCAAGCGCTTTGTCTTCGATCAACTTGCTCGAAGTGGACGTCGAAGGCGACCTTTGACGAGATGGAGCCAGTCTCACGAGTATGGCATTTCCTAGCTTCACAACGCGTACGAGTACAAGAGGCGGAGGGTATATAGTCATCGATCGGTATATGTGACTAAATATACCAGACAGAACGAGCAGGGCGAGGATTTTTGTCAGAAGTCGGGTACTAGGAAGTCTAGGGCTCCGATTAGCTCAAGAACAGCGTCAGTAAGGGAGACCGCCAGGGCCGCTCGAAGAGCTCCAGGTACCATTGGTAGTTGCGGAAGGTTGGGCGGTCAGATCTCTGAACAGCTTCACCTCGCGAAGACTTGGAAAGCCACATAGGGTGGACGTTACGTAATGGTGGCACAACAAGGTAGAATAGCACGTCGACGGCGTGAATTTTAGGAACAGTAGACGTGACGGACATAATCAATGGGTTTGCATCCCAAAAGTATAATCTTCCAATGCCATATGTAGTAAGATCGAATCATTAAGACGAAAGCACCTTTTTAGTGCCTCAAAGTAGGCGATAGCTTCTCCTCGCATAAGCAGCCATCATAGGTGGACTGTCGAGTCCGCAAATTCCAAGGCCATCTTTGTCTAGCCCTTCTGGACTACCGCTGGCGCCTCACTCCCAGCGACGTCTCCAAGCTTTCCCTCCTCCGGAAACGCTCTCAAAAGATCCATGAATTTATCGATGGGAGCGGCTAACATCGCTGCAAAATTCTCGAAGTAGGGTTTGTTTGGCGCTGATGGGTGAGACCGTGTGGGGATAACGAGCTTCGTTTTCTCAAAATAGTTGGCCAGACTTTTGCTCTCTTCCCTTGTCAATGTTTCTTCGAGCATAGGCATATCCTCTTGACTTTCATGCTTGATATGCTCGTGGAGGTCCGTCAGAAGGGTGTCGAGGAGTGGGAAGAAGTCTTTATTATCGGGAGACATGTCTTGAAGTTTGTAAAGGTCTTTCTTGACCTACGGCCATTAGTCCCTACCAGATACACTAAAGGGTTGCACTCACGGCCATGTGCTGCTCTCGGTCCACGTCGGCCAGCTCTTTCCCCTTTTGACCAAGTTTGTCTTCCATGACTGGGTACAAGGTCAGCTCCTCACTGACAGCATGGCGTGCGAGAGCCCAGGTGAATTGATTCCTCCATTCAATCTTCTCTTGCAATGTGCTCGCAGTCTTGATATTTTCAGCGTATACGTCTATGGCTCCGTGGTCGGCACCAATAGCTTCAGAGATGGTTTGCTGGTTCTCGTCATGAGAGGGGTCGCCTGACAGCTTCGCTACGACTGGTTCCAGAGCTGCCATGTTGATGATAGGGAATAAGGATGTTACGAGAGAGGGGAGAGTGGAGAGTAGAGAGTGTAGAGAATTCTTTGGGAGGTTGACCTTATGGTGTGTTGCAGTAGTCTACTTCGTGTGCGTCATGAAGTAATCGAGGTAGAATAGGTTCCCAGTCGCCACTGCCGGCTGAGTTCTAGAATTCTGTGTAGTGGCGGTAGAAGGGACATCGTCATCCGATATTTCTGCGTGTCATTGAACGTGGATGATACTCCAACAGCCATTGCGTACGTCATTGAACCACCCTCCTTTGTCTTTATTCTTTCGGATCTAGAGTATCATTGAAAGCATCTGAAGTTTGAAGGCTAATGATCGGACTCGGGACGGAAAATCCTTTGTCCGTGCAAATAATACCGAGGAGCATACATGACGTCGCCGCGAACGATGACGATGTGGGGAAGGTGGAGTGTACCACGTAGGGAACTCGAAGAACGCAATGATCACCAGAATCCCGACTCAAAGATATCCAATTGAACCTAATCCAACGTCCTTCTCGATTGCGCCCTGCCCATATTCTGCCTGCTGCCAAAGCAAGCCTGCACATCGACATGGCGCCCCTCTCCAAAGATTCCCTTGCGAAAATACCCTCTTGTTACGCAACAGTATCCGTTGGCACCCCTAATCACCCATTAGACGAAAAGCTGAAGGCAATCGCTGCTGCCGACTTTCAAGGCATCGAACTTGGCTTCCCAGATCTCCTCTCCTTCGCGTCTAAGAATCTAGGCAAGGATGTGGGGCCGCAAGACTTTGAACTGTTATGCAAGGCTGGCTCGGAGGTGAAGAGCATGTGCGAAGATTTGGGTCTCAAGATCGTGATGCTGCAGCCATTCTCCAACTTTGAGGGTTGGAAGCCACAGTCAGAGGAGCGGAAGGACGCTTTCCGGCGTGCGAAAGGTTGGATCAAGATCATGGAGGCAGTGGGAACAGACATGCTACAGGTAACATTACCAATGACTGCTCTGTGGAAGTAGCTGACAACTGACTTCGAAGGTCGGTTCCACCGATTCTCCCATCCCTGTCTCTCGGGACGTCGTTACCTCGGATCTCAAAGAACTTGCCGACTTACTTGCTCCCCACAATTTTCGTCTTGCATATGAGAACTGGTGCTGGTCTACACACGCTCCAGATTGGAAAGATGTATGGGAAATAGCTCAGAAAGTCGACCGTCCCAACTTCGGCCTGTGTCTTGATACGTTTCAGAGTGCTGGAGGAGAATGGGCCGATCCCACCACCAAGTCCGGGCTGCTGGAAGGAGATGTGAAAAGGGAAGAATTGCAGGAAAGGTTTCAAAACAGTCTACTGAACCTGAGCGCTACAATACCAGCAGAAAAGATTTACATTCTGCAGATCTCAGATGCATACAAACCGAAAGAGCCTTTGAACCCGAAGCCCGATGAGAACGGCATGAGACCGAGGGCGCGGTGGAGTTTGTGTCTTAGACCTATGCCATTTGACGGGGGATACCTTCCTGTTGTTGATTTTGCAAAGGCTGTATTGAAAACCGGATTCCGTGGCTGGTTCTCGATGGAGGTTTTTGATGGTGGACCATCAGGACTGGATCAGGAATGGAAGGATATGCCCGGCTATACCAAAAAAGCGATGCGGGCCCACGAGCGACTCTTGCAAGAAGCAGAAGAGTGAGGATGGGTTCAATGGATACTCAATTCTTTGCTACAAAGGACCTAGCCTGGGACTCTGCAGGTCTTCGCTCTCGAACACATGTGATTCTCGGTGCGCCATTCCCACCACCGCTCCCACTATCATCGCTCCCACTATCATCGCTCTACCGCCATGATCACACTCGTCTCCACTCGACATCGCTATCATGTCTTCGCCTAACATCCGCTGAGCCTCCACCTCTACCCACTTCGCTTCCTATCATCGTGCCATGTTCCTCTCGTTCGGAACATTCTGGCCCGCTCCGTCCTCCCAGCCTCTTTCCCGAACCAGGAACTGAGTGACGGGACCGCCTTCGTTCTTCTTGGGTGACTCTCCGAATGCCTGCTGCCTCAGGACTTCACTGGCGTCACGCATGTCGTCGCTGCTCAGTCGATAGTCGGTCTCCCCCATTTTAAGCTCCTCGTGCCACAAGTCGAAGATGTTAAGCCTGGACAGCACATATGCACTCGGTATTTCGGACTCATGTTGTAGTTCAACAGTTGGGATGACTGGATAGACAGCGGCTGTGCCGGAGATGGATTTTGCCATGTTGCCTCGGTCCTGGATGATTCTGATCGAACCGAGTGGTCGGAATGTTGGTGTTCTGAAGCAGCGTAATGCCATGTTTCCTGGCATCTTCGCGACAGCTCGGCCGTAGACTTGTGCTACTGACATGTTGTTGCAGCTTTCGATGATGGATGCTTCTGATGGATATTTCTGATGGATGCTTCTGATGGATGCTTCTGATGGATGCTTCTGATGGATGTTTATGATGGAACTTGAGGAAGTAAGTAGGTCAAACGCTCCAAGCCTGCGTTTTTATGCACCTGCCAAGTTCTCATGAGTCACTCCCAAAAAAAATGCAGTATTTTGCGGGGTATGAGCAAGTTCCGAGAAAGAAGTGTTATGAGAAAGAAAGAAGTGTTATGAGAAAGAAGTGTTATGCACTCTATGCTGTCCGGAGTTAGGTCATTCGTACATTTATTGCGCATCGGAAAAGGTTTTCGACTGTGTTTGATTAATTGACTATGATCGCAAACTTCCAGTCATCGTCTGCCAGTCAACCCCGTTGCACGGCTTCCGTCGCAGTACCCCATTGGTCGCACCCACTTCCATATTTCGTGCCTGTTCTCGCTACTCCTCCACATAGATGCCCGTCTCTTGGGATCGGCGAGTATGTAATAGAATCATTTCAAGGATTAGGAAAATGGTTCTGGAGTCAAGGCTGTGGAGTCTTGCTGTCTTTGACGGGGTTTGTAGAGCGGATATGAGGAGTTGGAAGATGCATTTTCAATGCTTGGAGTCGGCGAGTACGGAGAATGGGACTTTGTATGTGCATGACTTTTTTGACGGGGAAGGTGGGGGAACAAGTATAACAGCAACCTGCGAGGTTTATTCCCTTGCCACGAGCCAGATGTACTAAGAGCCAGATGTTTGGATTTTCACTTCGCATTTCGAGGACAGCGATAAAAGAAAGAGTTTGCAAGGGCAGGAGCCGTAATGTTGCAGAAACGATGACAATGAGACTGGAGATGGGAACAAGCATAACAGCAATTCGCAACTGTGTCTCCATTGCCAAGAGCCAAACGGTTGAGGTTCCATTTCGCATTTCAAGGACAGCGATGAAAGAAAGAGAGTTCAGGATCGCGGCACTTGGAGTTGCAGAAATGATGACCCTACTCCACCGTCATTTTAGTAACTATGCTCCTTGTGCTCTCAAGTTTTGTATTTCGGCTAGAAACGGTTGACAATGAGACGCAGAGTCCATCGAGCCCGAGCTAGGTTTTCACCGGGGGTGCCGCTCTCTGAGTCTTTTCGTCCTATGTCCGGGTGATCCTACCAAACTAGGTACTTGTAGACACATCGGATCTATGAGCACATCCGAGCTGTTGTACCCACTATCGCACATCCGCCGGATACCGTGATTATAGGTATATCACGGCGATAGCGCCGTCCCCGAAATAATTGTGTGTCCATTCCAACGTCATCCTCAGACTTAGACCTCCCAGCCGGGACTTTTCGTTCAACATTGCCAGATTCGCCTCCAGGAACCCCAACCTGGACTCATCGTATTGATCTTTGATTCTGGGATCCAAGTCCAGCACGAGCTCCTTCATGGGCCTACGTTCTCTCAAGCTGTCCCTCACAAAACCTTCGAGGATGTCACGGTGATTTTCAAGATTCCGAACTCTGTCCATCCAGTTCCATTTCAGCCGCAAGGTTTTCAGGCCCGAAGGTAAGATGTCATGCAAGTCTGGTACTTTGCAGTCTTGGGAGGGATCGAGGGCGTACTCGCTTAGCAAGAAATTCTCTTGGATAGAGAGATGCTTCAGCTTCGGAAGGTGGCGTAGGCTACCGATCGTCCAGCCGTCACGGCTCGTACGAGTACCTGAACAGAGTCCCAATGATAGACTTTCCAATGTCTGGCTGCTCTCGCTCAAGGCCGATGATAGAGGCGCGAGAGAGAGTTGCTCACGATTCCAAAGGCGTCGGCCCGCGAATACAGACTTCAAGGTGAGATGCTTGAGTGAAGAGAGCTGAGGCAGGAGCAGAGCGAGTGAAGTCTGGACTAGGTTGCATTCGTTCTCCTCGGCTACAGTGATGTTGAGACTAGTGACAGTCTGGCCTGATGGGAGAGCGTTTGAGCGGATCATTTTGGCTAGGAGCTGCATGTGTGGATGAGGTGGCGTGAGGTCGTCCCCCGGGCTCCCGTGAGATACTGCGTGATAGTCGTCATGGTCGAAGGTGACGTTTGCATAGAGGTGTTGTATGGCTATGCCGTGAATTCTCTTGTTGGCGAGAGCGAGTTGGAGTAAATGAGAGGGTTTGCGGATGCGGGCAAGTATGAGGATGATCAGCTCGTCGGAGATATCGAGGAGTTCCACCATCTTGGGCCTGGTTGTAGTGGAGGTCAGGTTTGATTGTAGGGTACAGAAAGTCGGATGGCGTGAAAGTGTATATATCAAGTGGTTATGGGAGTCAAGCACTAACGGTTTTCGGCATACCTTCCTTCAATAATGGCTTCAAATTTCACAACACCGATCTTTGTAGAACAACTGTGTCTTCGTCTTGCTTCTCTATCATGAGCAAGACTTCTCGTTCTGACACATGGAGTACAAATTAACCAATACTCATGCCTCCCAGCTTTCTGAGAGATGGAAGACTCCACAGTTCTGCCCTACCAAGAGCACCCCATCAAAACCATCCTCATCCCTTCATCCTTTCTTATCCTACTAAACGCCATCAACCACATCCTCGACACTCCCAGTGCAAAATGGCTAGACACAAGCACCGAACAAATCATCGTCCAACTAGGATACCTTGGGCTAATTCTTCTAGTGTATGGGGGCGGCTCAAATACCAATTTCAGATCTCTAAAGTCGAATCTCGGTCTCTCAGTGCTGGTAGCTTTGACGGGAATCAGCTCGCCGATCGCTTTTGCTTTCTGCCTGCAAAGCCTCACATCTGCCACGGCTCTGCAAGCATTTGCTGCAGGAGCAGCTCTTTGCTCTACGAGTCTGTGCACCACTTTCACTATTCTGAACACCAGCGGCCTGACCAAAACGAGATTGGGTACTGTCTTGACGAGCGCAGCTATGATGGATGATGTTGTTGGCCTCGTACTGGTTCAGGTCATCTCCAAGCTGGGGTCATATTCCTCGTTCATTCATCCAATCGCTGTAGTGAGACCCATCGCGGTCTCCATCGGCCTGGTGCTCTTCGTCCTTTTGACTTGCCGTTATTTGGTCAAGCCTACTTTCTCCCTGATCCGTGGATGTGATTCATCAGCAGTGATGCGTATTGTTCAGAGGCAGCCCGATGAGGCAATGCTGATCGCTCATACGGTTCTCTGATTTGGCCTTGTGGCAGCTGCAAGCTATGCAGGTATCCCAAACTTGTTTGCAGCTTACCTAGCCGGTGCTTCAATCAGCTGGTACGATACCGAAGTTGCTCATAATTCTGCTGAGAATGAGAAGCTAAATAGCCCTGCGCATGGAATAGACACAGGCAAACAGCTAGGTACGCCTGGGGTTGCTGGTACGCTCTCGTTCCAACAGCCAGCTGGACGGCACCTCAAAATAGAGCGGGCCGGAAGCTCTTTAAGCGGAGCATCGATCTATAAGAGATACATTCAGCAGCCTGTTGCAACGATTCTGAAGGCCTTCTTCTTTGTGAGTACTAATATGATCCACTTGTTGCGTCTCTGGGTTCTAATTGTAGGTAACAGGCTTCAATAGGATTCTTGATCCCGATCACGCGATTGTTCAACGGTGGAGTCGTCTGGCGGGGCGCTGTCTTCACGATGCTGATGCTCCTGAGGAAGCTTGTGACAGGTGTATGGCTCCTCCGTATTGCTGCTCCACTTGGCACTAAAATGAGAAAGATCAAAGCGGTTTTGAGTCGTTTGGAGCCGCAGCTATTGACCTGCTTGGGGTTGGTGAAACTGACGAATGGTTCCAAGTCAAAATCAACGACCGCAACGGAAGACAGAGAATCGAAAGCTACGCTCGACGTTCGCAGCGGTCATACAGTGGATGGCAAACGGAGGCTCGAGCATTCCAGAGAAAGACCTTCACAAAGACCCTCCACACCACCGCTTACCTCTGAAACCTCTACACCTCCACTAGAGACTGTTCCGACGATGAAGTCGCGCTCTCTTTATCCCGCCGCTATCATCGGAACAGCAATGATGGCGAGAGGCGAAATTGGATTTCTCATTGCAACTCTAGCAGAGAGCAAGGGAATATTTGCCTCCCGGGATGAAACATCAGCCGAAGTGGACGGTGGCTCGAGTATCTATCTGGTGGTGACATGGGCAATCGTTCTCTGTACTGTCATTGGTCCGGTATCAGTAGGGTTACTGGTCAGAAGAGTCAAGAAGCTGCAAAGGCAACGGCGAGAGCTCGGTGGCGGTGAAGATCCTTTGGAAATATGGGCTGTGCTTTAACTCAACAATTGTTCAGCCTCGTTCTGGAAGTCCTTATACACTGCGGCCTCGGCGAGAGGTCGGTTGCGGCAAAGATCCGTTGGGAATATGGGCTGTGCTTTAATTCAACAATTGTTCAGCCTCGTTCTGGAAGTCCTCATACACTGCGGCCTCATTATCCAGATGCTACTTGGCATGTTTTTGGCAACACTGTGCGGCCTGGCTGGACCAAGACACTGAAGCCATCAAGTGGATTATGGCTCTCTCGATTCGTCTTCTACCTCTGGACAATTAGAGGTCGTTGTTCTTCTTTTGAGGATGCGCGATTTTCCATGCCACGTGTTTTTGCATAAGGTACGCAGCACGCTAGAACTGCAGGCTTAGCACTCAGCCTCACATTCGCCCAAGTCTGCCTGCAATAACATTCAATGCGTTTGCATTCATCTGACACTCAATATAAAAAGCAAACTCGAATGTAATTCAAGCGGACTCGCAAGTCGCCCTCTACACAACATTTTTCATGGAAGCGGCGGTCGCTTTGGTTGGCTTTGCTGCCAGCCTTATCACCGTCACTGCCACTGTCGGAGAAAGCGCTCGGATAGTCCACGATCTATGGACAACCTTTCGAGACTCGCCCACTAATCTGAAGCGTTTAAGTGATGCGATAGCAGAAAATGAAGCTCTGCTCAAAGACATGCAATCTGTTAGTGACGCATATGAGCGGGTGGGCATTCCTGACAGCCTGATATCACGGTGGAAGTCGGCATCTTCTAGTGCTTGCGATGACTTCAGAGAGCTGAATTTGGAAATGTCTAAGATTCTGGAATGTACTAAGGGTGGCGAACTTACGAAGAAGCATCTGCGAAGGCGCGTTAGGCACTTTTTCTCTGAAAAGGCCCTTGAAACTCGATGCCAGCAATTAACAACGCACAAGGCTGACATGAGCTACATTCACCTCCTTATGCATAGGTACGTTAGTCTCTCACCCTGAGAGTGCTTTGCTCATTTTTGCGATTCAGTTCATACACCATCCAGGTTGGGGAAAAGCTTCAATCTTTCGGGCCAGACATGGAGACATTCCGGCAAGAAAGTCTGGCGAAGCTGGAAGGACTGAAAGTCTCCCTGGAGGCGACGCAGACTGACGTGGTTCAAGCCGTTCAGTCGGAGCTGGGTCGATTTAAAAATTCTGGATCTATTCAGCAAGCCTTCAACATGGTGGCGGACCAGTCCATTGCCAGTGAAAGGCGTCATCGGACAATCGGTTTCAATCCCGAGTCTTCTCTTCACTCTCCTAGAATAGTCCAAAGCCAGAGACCATGTCATCAGCATTTCAGTGGACTTGTCCATGCAGTCGAATGGCACTCACAAAAGTACAGTTTCGCCATTGGGACTCTGCAAGTAGAGCATGTTGAGAGTGTTGATGTCGAAATAGATGAGGGAGAGAATTCTTCTGTGCGACTTGTACCGTGTCGGTCAAAGAAGGTTCGGTTCATCTTCCAACCACCGCGTTGGTTCTCAAGCCTTATCATGAAAATTGACATTGCCATGCAAATTGCACAACACGGCTGCACACCGTCTATAACATGGGGCTCTGTACCTAATGAAAGGCATCTGGATCCGCTTGTGGACGAGCTGCATGAGGTCAGTAATCTCACATTGGATCGGAAATTACTTGCAATTGCGAGGATTGGAGAGCTGGATTATCTTTTCGAGGTACGATATACTATACTATCTAAGATCTTACTAGTGACCGCGCTGAATGTCACGTAGAAAATTGTGTCTTATTGCTTAGGTATTTCATATTCGGATGGAACGCTTTGCCAAAAACAACGCGATGCGAGAACAATTGCCGATGCCCTAGAGCAAGGGCTTATATCATTCCCTGGGGGAGAAGTAGGCAGGTACTTGCCCGTAAAATACCAATCAAGAATTGAAGTATCTCTAAAATTGACGTAGCAGGTTTCTCAATAAGATGGCTGTTCGTATCGGATGGACCAAGAACAATGGAGCTTCAGAGGGCGAACAGTCACGAGCTGACATGCAGCAAACGCTGTCTCAATCGAGCCTTATGAAGGTTGATGCCATACTGTCAGACAACGCTCGTGGTTATTTATCAGAGACTCAGAGAGCCGTCCGACTAACTTCAAATTTGATCGAATCGGGAGCGCAGTTACCGGCCTCCCTCGACTTTACTTCCATTTTGATGACTGACTACGGTCTCTGGTACCTTCAATCTATCTGCCCCACCCTGGACATTACGGAAGTTGAAAATCTATCACTACCTAGTCAGTGGATATTTGCATGCTTGGTAAGAACAGTACCTGCTTGCTACGAAAGTGTTTCACGTCAGCTACAGGGGTTCCCAGCAAATTCACTGCAGCGTTACACTAGCACTCAGCGCCTAGCCGGCGAGATCAATAGCTCGCAGGGATATTCTCGTCACCGCTTTCTGCTGAGTCTAATCCTTGGTGGATCTATGTCCATGTTAGAATCTCTTCTTTTCCATGGGCTCTCGATGGGAGACCTTTCGACGTATTACTTGGAAATTGCTACAAGGCGAGGACGCATGAACATCGCTCAACTTCTTTGGAGATACGGCGCTTTTCTGTCCCTGGAAACCTCGGTCCGACTGCTAGAGCACATGAGACCCGATCTGAAAACGCTTCTTCGTGATCCACGCAAGTCGGAAACCTTCTGTCATTTCTTGGCACAGGTCTTGGAATCTTGTGATCCATTGCAAGAAATTGACGACGAGCATGCAATTTTTGAAAGCTTGGTCCTTATCTTTCAGCAAGTACTTCTTCTGTCAAGCGAAGAGCAAACCAGCATCGCATCAAATAGTGACGACGGTATCTGCAACAAAATCGTCCGGCTGCTGCTCGAAGCTGGCTTGTTTCGTGACTCGAAGCTTCCTGCACGCTATTGGTCATTCCATGGCCTTCTGGACGGTGGTCAAATCCGCGGGTCCCCTTTGAACCTTGCCATATACTGGCGTAACGTGTATGCCATCAGACTCCTTTTGGAAAATGGTTACAATGTAGACGAAGTCCATCGCGGTGATGGTATTGTTAATTGTATAGAGCACATTGGCACCCCTCTAACATATGCGGTATGGCTCGGAACCATCGAAGCTGTTACCATCCTATTGGTAGCGGGAGCGGACGTAACCAAGATGGGTGCACAGGGCCAAACAGCAATTGAAATGTCTGAAAAATGTCTTTTTCTTCCAACTCCGAGAAGCTATAAGGATTCTGCCGAAGATATAGATTCCAAGGACCGCAAAGATGAACAATCCGTACGCCGTCTTATCTTCAACATGGTCAGTGCCGATCTGGAGGCGAAACACGGAATGCAGTACAATGTATTTATTGATACAATTTTCAAACGTTTTCCTAAGGGCTCGTGCTTGCGATATGCAGGTATACGAGTTGCTCATTATGATATTGCTAGATATGGGCTAATGAGATGTAGATGATCACGCACCATCCTCTCGTTACTGGAGCAGGTTCAGTAGAACTTGTATTTATTGTCCCGATGAGCTGCTGGGATCAGTTTGGCACTTCAAATGGGGTGGATTTGCGCGCAAAACCCGTCTGTGTCCTTGTCCTTGCTCAGATTGTTTACCACTGGGCTCCAAAAGTAGCCATTCGCCTCTTCGAGAGTCATGGGAAAAGATTGTCGCTCCCTGCAAGTGTTCGTTCATCGAGAATTCTCATCATGGAGTTGAGGAGACAGAATTGAGCTCCGATGGCCTTCGTTGCCGTGTACTCTGCCCTATTGGAAACGGGCAATATTGCAGATTGCGGGTCTTATATATCAATTACGTCACGGAAGAAGTGACTCTGAAATGCCCTTGTGCAACCTGTTCTCCTGACTGGAAAGGAGTACCATGTGTCACCCTAGGCTCGCTCTTCGACGAAGATGACCATGGCCCCGTGGAGGAAAATGACGATCCTCTGATACCAGCTCAAGACTTGACAAGAGTCGGAGAACCATGTTGGCGCCTTGGAGACCTTTTCAACGATGATAAAACAGAAAGCTTCGAGTATGAAGACGATTCGATCATACCAGCTCAAGACGATTCGATCATACCAGCTAAAGGCGTCGGCCTCCATATCTTCGACGATATGCCCGGTTTTGCACTCGCCAAGAATCATCGACCCTCAGCAAGACAGGAGGTACCTTTTGCCAGTAACGCACCAAAACATCTATCACTTGGGGCAGAGCAATCGAATTTGGGCCAACCAGACTCGCGCGCCACTGCAGCATTATCGCCAAAATCACCCACCAAGGCCACGTCGAAGCCACCCACTAAGGCCATGTCGATACACACATTACTTTCACTCTTCGTCTCTTACATAGTCACAAGATCCACACATTTCACGGACACACCACGACCTATATCTGTGCACGAAGTGATGGAAATCTTCATTGGCCTATCTCTATCGATTTTCTTGGTCATCATATACGAGTGTATAAGCATATACACATATCTCAAAGACCTCCCACGGCCACCGCCCTTCCTATCGAAGCTAGTCTTACTAGTGCTCGTGGTTCTGGGAGTGCGAGCTTTGAAAGGGAATTTCGGATTAGTATAAGTGGAGGCTGGACTTCGAATTGCCTCTTCACAACTAGTTGCTTTTCGTTGTCTTTGAAAAAATATATAACTAGCAAATAGATCTCAAAAATTCTCCCAGTTGCGTCCTACGACTGGCTTCATCCTCTCCGTCACACCTCAATAAAAGATCAGCTACTTCCCAAAACAATCACGAATGCGTCTCCACAATACCCCCTTACCATCCTCCCCCCTTTCCCCACCCCTTCCTTCCTCCTCCCCCTTATAAAACACCCAAAAATATCAACCCCCCCTCTTCCCATCTATCCCCAAAAACCCAAACATCTTTCCCCCCCTTTTCCATCCCCCCCCACCTCCCTTCCTCCTACAACCTCTCCCCCATCTCATCTCACTATCCCCCTTCTTCCATCCCAATCCCAATTACACCCACCCCCCTTCTCAATCTCACTATCCCCCATCTTCAATCACAATCCCCCCTCTTTCCAAATCCCCTTCCAGATCCCCCCCCCTCCCCCCCGTTCTATCCTCTTACTCCCCACCCCTAGAATTTTCTATCTCTATAAGTAGATAGTTCCTCTTCCCTCCCCCCCTGAACCTCCATTCCATCCCTAAATCTCATCTCAGTACCTAACCTTTACTATAACACCCTGAAATCAAATACGAGTTTCCTTTCCAAAAAAAAGAGAAAAAGAAAAATTCTATTTATCCTTCATTTTTTAGGAACGGGACCGCGCTTGTGGGGAGGGGGGAGATGAGGGAGATGAGATGAGATATGGATATGGGAAGGAAGGAGGGATGGTAGGGATATGGTTGGGAAGGAGGGAGAGGAGAGATCTCCACCCTCCCTTTCCCTTTCCCTTTCCCTTTCCTCCTCCCTCCCTCTCCCCCCCCCCCCCAATGAATCCCCATATCCTCTTCATTCGACCTCGCCTCGCCACCCAAAATCCCTCACCCCAGCAACCCCCTCCCCCCCCCCTTTCCCCTCACCTCACCCCTCACCCCACCACCTCCCCCCACCCCACCCCAAGAACATCCATCCCCCCCCTCCCACCCTCCTCTCCATCCCCCTTACCTTAGCAATTCCCTTCCTCTCACCGCCTCGCCACGGCGCGAACATCCCTAAGAACGCAAACCCAGCCGATCCCGCACGCAGGCAGGCAGAGCAGAGCAGAGCAGAGTAGAGCAGAGCAGAGCAGAGCAGAGCAGGGCAGAGCAGAGCAGAGGTGAGGTAGGTGTCATCTACAATGCGGAATTGTATCGTTTCGCTTTTGGGGTTGGGGGGAATGGGGAAGCTGCGTGGGGGGAATTGGGGGGAAGGAAGGGAGGGGAGGGGGAGGGAAGGAGGGAGGGATGTCGTTGGAAGGAGAGGGGGAGGGAAATAGGCAGGTGATGTGATAACATGATCCTATCCTATCCTACTCTATCCCCTCCCACTCTCACTCTCACTCTCCCTCCTCCCCTACCTCCTCCCCTACCTCTCACTCTCTCTCTCTCTCCACCCCCCCCCCTCTCTCTCTCTCTCTCTCCCTCTCCTTCTCTCCTAATTTTAATTTTCATCTGATCCTATCTTCAGTCCGTTAGTCAGTTAGTTAGTCAGTCACTTAGTCACTTAGTCTATGATCTTTGTTTGTTTTAATGGTTTCGGGATTGGTTTGGGTTTGGTTGGGGACTGAGCTACTTTGGGAGGTAGGTGAGGAGGTGGATTGGATTGAGGAGCAGATGAGATGAGGTAAGTGAGGAGGATAGGATAGAATAGAAAGGGGGGGGGGAAGGGGAAAATTTGAATGTCAAGCGTTCCCGTACCGCACTGGGTCAATATCGTATATCATCTATCATCGTACTCGTACACCAACACAGCCAGCTAGCCAGCCAGCTCTTCCATCCATCATCCCACATCCCACATTTCATCCTACACACCACCCCCCCTCCCCCCCCAAAAAAAAGATCCACACCTCAGCGCCCACCCCCCATAATAAAATACGGTTTCTCCTTCAACGGACTCCTCGGCTGACTCCCCCTCCCCCCATACCCGTCCCCAAACCCCCCCTCATCATGACCCCCGAAGCCCTTCCCACCCCCACCGCCAAAGCCCTCCCCTCCTCCACCACCTCCACCCCCAAACCCCCCCCCCTCCTCATTCCCCTGCAACCCCATCTCCAAACTAACACTCATATCCCCCGCCTCATCGCGCCACGCGGGGGACATTCCATCGCGCGGGGTGGTGGTGTTGTAGTGGGGGGGCCACATGCGCTCTTTGCTGGTGGCGATGCCATTGCCGGTATGGGGCGTGTTTTGGCTGTGGGACTGGACTTGGGACGCGAGGCGGCCGCGGAAGAAGAGGTATAAGGGGCGGAGGACGGGGGCGTTGGCGCAGACGATGCCGATGTTGACTTCGGGGCTGTGGGAGGGTGGTTAGTGGGTGGGGTTTTCTTGGTTGTTGGGGGGGGGAGGGGGGACGAACAGTCTCCAGCCTACGCTTGTGGTGACGGCCCCTGGTGTTTTTCTTTTTAGCTTTTTTAATTCTTTCGGGAGGGGGAAGGGGGACTCGTGGAGACTTACAGGTTAGGTCTGGGTTGGTGACGGCTCCAGATAGGGCGGTTCGGACGGTACAGCATACGGCGGTGCTGTGTATTGTGAGTCAGAAGAGTGATATGGTAATGAGTACGATACGCTAGTGCACTGACAAGACGCCTAGCCCCATTAAAAGGCACAGTCCCACTTTGGTTCTGAATCCAATCTGGAGGTTTCGCAGAAAGATGGCCGGAAGTGCTGCAAGGATGAGGTCGGAAATGACCGACAGGACTGTTGATTTCTGTGGTTAGGGCACCAAGCTTGGGTGGGTCTTGTTTTCAGGTCGACTTACTGCCTTGGGCGAGGACGATGGATTCGACTTGATGGTTCGACAAACATACCCCATCGACGCCGACGTCCCAATACGCTCGGAGAGGTCGGCAGACGCCGAGGAAGAGGAAGACGCTCACAGCGGTGAAGAGAGTGATGCATGAGATGAGAGCGTACATGCCTCGGACGACGTTCCGAGTGTCCACGATCCGGAGAAGAAATAGGCAGATGGAGATTTTCATAAGGGCGAGGGTGATGAAGGTCTGGATCCAGTCGGCCCAGCCAACGACTTGAAAGAGTCTGCGCTGGGCAGGGGACAAGTAGTATTCATGTCTTCCCAATCCGTTGAGTACTTCGACGGTAATGAATGCCGCGCCGACGAGGGTGGTCATCTGTTTACGATTGACGTGCATTAGGAACAAGGATTCAGACACATTCGGAGGCAACGGGTCTTTTACCATGGCGGCGACTGCGACATAATCATCTCCTCCCAGGTTGCGCGTGATTCGCGAGCGAACCCACACGCGCAGCATTGTTGAGACGAGCGCACATACGATAAAGGCCCAGCATATGGCTAGAATCGCCCAGCCTTGATCGACGTCCCCATTTGAAGGGACGTCAAAGGTTTCTTGCTTCATTTTGGGCGGAGGTGGTTCATCAGATGGAGGCAGACGCAAGCGACTTGCACATTGGAGGAGTGTTGATCAATGACTGCACGACTTGGTATTCGAGGAATCAATATCATGCGACTCGAGGTGAAAAGAGCGGAAACGTCATGTTTTTGTCTACAGGGCCCTGCATGTGGCACCCACATCAGGGAGACTAGCATCACCGGTGGATGCATGATGTACAGCTTGATATCCCACGCACTTGCACTTTTTCAGCAAGTGGGTATTTCTAGAATCTGGACAAGCACGTGTAAAGTTGTCCCAGCGGCCGCGATGGCATAGATCCAGGGGCACTGGCTTTCATTGGTGGTTCTGATTGGTGCTCGAATAGCATATCTTAGACCCAAGACCATGGGTAGCATACTTGACTGGACACTAGTGACCCTTGGGCCTTGGTAAGTTGAAAGGATCCGGAGAATAAGGCTCAAAGTAGGAAAGCGGATTCATGCCAGATCTTCCGTATGCCGTGCCGTCTGAATCATTGAATCATAGGCGTTGTCCTAACGGGCAACGATTGTCACGTTCGAGCCGTGCCGGCTTTCTCCAAAGTCTTTCGCCCGTGGGGGGAGGTTGACGGTATTCTTTTTTCTATGTTGTATTGCGAAATTGACAATTTGGTCCAGGACTCTGGCGAATCTGGCTACCTTAGCTAGTGCCGGTCAATATGGGATTTTAGAAAAGCGCACCAGGTCAGGGTACATATTTGGCAATCAATAGAGTGACTTATTATTAAACCATTACCAAAGCGCAGATATGGCATTCACCATTCACCCACTCATCAGACGAACCAGACATGTTATATACTAGTGGCGGCGTGAGGCGTCGATTAGAGTATACTAGATATCACCAAACAAGGCTGGTGACAGAGACGGTCTATTGTTAAGACTTCTTGTTCCTGCGTGATGATGCGGGGTACCCTGTTCCTGAAGCGCTCAATCATTGGTGCGCTTGGATGCTAAGGGCTTGGCAGACTCGCATCTCCATCTACAATCTTTCGGAAAATTAAAGTTATCAACGTAGCATCCCTTGCCTGTTGGGACGGCAACAAACGGGATGCAAATGTGTGTATGGAAGCACCGAAGAAGTTGGGAGAAGCTGTTGTCCATTGTGTCAAGCACTTCCGCGGCTTGTCACCCGCCTAGCATGAAGTAAGAAATTACGTACTTAAGGTACTGACCCCTGCAAAGAAAAGAATGTGTGCCGTGGTAGGCGGTCGAGGGTGAGGGTGAAACGACAAATGGTCCATGTGACGGACGTGAGATTATTTCATTTTCCCATTTCACATGCATGGGTAATAAGGTAAAGACGAAGAAGAAGAAGACGAAGATGGAGAAGAAGAAGAAATAGCCCCGCTCCGATTAATGCCAACTTCTCCATCCCCACCCGGCATGACACCCTACCCTACCCTATCCTATCCTATGCTATACCACGCCTCGCGGCTACGAACCAGCGACATGACTCCCATGAAAGCCAAACGGCACCACAGTCTCCATCTCCGCCCTGCCCACCTCCTCAAACGACCGGGCGTCCAAAACCAACAGATGGCTCTTGCCCTTGGTCCCATCGAGCACCACGCTCAAGCACACCCCGTCATCCTCCTCATGCCCTTCCGGATCCGGCAGGAAGATCGGCTCGCCCGGCGACTGGGCGTGTGTGACGCGCGCTATGGACGAGCGGGTCTCGCTGTCATATTTGATCAGTCCATCGAAGAAGGTGGAGTTGCCGCGATCGCAGACGCCGTAGATATAGCGGCTGGGTTTGGTCGCGCGGAGAGGATTGAAGGTTGGGAGTTCGGGCGTATCTTCTTTTGGCGCGGTGAATACCATCTCGACTTTTCCGGGCTTGCTTGTCGTGGGTATCTTCGTGCTGCCGACGCCCGGCAGCTTGAAGCGCATGAGGGTCGGTTTGCACGTTTCTCCCTTGCCATCAACGTAGTTGAGGGCACCGGGGGCGGTCCCTTTCATGTTGTGATAGTAGAAGCGCTTGAGAATATCGAGATTCGGGTATGTAGGAATGTCGGCGACAATGTCCATCTTCCCCGTCTCCGTTTCCGAGGCTTGCTCCCATGCGTTGACGGGATGAAAAGCGAAGAAAGGATCCGATTCGAACATTCCCACGAGACCCTGATCGTGCCATCGATCAACTACGAGCCAAAGATTCTTCTTCTTGGGTTCGAATTCTATAGCATCTAGTAAGTTCCTCGTCCACAGAACCTTCACACCGCCTTTGGAAAAGTATGAATCAAATATACAGATTATGACATAGCGCTCTGTCAGGAGGATCGAATGAAGGTATGCCCCTCTAATCGGTCCACCAGTGAGGGTAGCAAGGACAGTAGTCTTGCCAGTCTTGGCGGAGACGGAGAAGACTCGATACGTTGGTTGCCGTCCTACTTCAAGATTGTAATTGTACCAGTCCCCTGTGATTGGATCCGTGCGGGAGTGGGCGCCTGTGAAGGGTCCTTTCAGATCTGGGTGAAGCTCTGGTTGGCGTACAGCGGCGATTGGTTGGAGGGATGCAGGATCGATACATTGGAGGGTAGCGTTATCAGTCTTGAGCCAGAGGTTGTCGATCTTGGGGTTGACAGTATCGGTGGCTTCCGGCTGTCCTTTATCTTTTCTGGCTAATCCTTCAGGCACCGGCATATTTGCTCTAACCGTCACCCCAACGTTCACTTCCGAGGCGGATTTGCTATCACCCGCAGTGGCTACTTGAAAGGAGCTCATGACTTTTTTGAAAAACGATTCGCATGGGTCTTGTTGTTGACCAAACGATATTATGGGCATTTCTCCAGTTTTGCGTATATTTTCAACGAGGTTGTCGCACCCGTGGCGTGAGTTATACCTGACGCGTTTAATCATATTCCCGTCTGATGGTGGTAAAAGCTCGAAGCGGTGCGTTTGGGAGAAGCCATCAAACCAGTGGGATACAGCAAAATTTTTGTTCTTGGCGGTGGTGATTTGATGACCACCAGGACCGGTCCGGTAGAGGATGCCTCTAAATAGGTTTCAGTTTTTCGCGGATGCCAAAAGATGTTTGTTTCCTGAACATGACTCACGCGGCATATGCTGGGATGTTTCCTGATACTTTGAGCTCGACTGGATTGGTCTCGTCATGGTAGGTCTCGAACTGAGAAAGAGGATGAGTTGAGCCAAGGATGAAAAAAAGAAAAAGGGTAATGCAAAGAGAGTACGCACTCCAGCATCATTTGGCCAATCATTGTATGAGTTTGTAGCTTTGGTGACGCCGTGAGGGGCATCGGGCGCTTTGGGTTCATTCGAGACCGCCATCTTCTTCTTCTTCGACGGAAACAAGAGTGTTCTCTGGCAAAAAGAAATTCGAAGTTCTACAAATTGTATGCGAGGAAATAATTCCTAACATCTAGACTTCCTACCGACTTATGATCAAGGAGAAAGAAATGTCTTGATAATAAAGGAGAAGGAGAAGCATTGAATCATTTGGAATGTAAAGGTCAGGTACCGAGGTGATGTCACAGAGCTTGAGTAGAGTAGTACTTTGATTGACCCGGCGGAGGAATTTTAGCCCTGTGTGAAAAATCATTGAGAAAATCACAGGGGTAATTTTGCCTCCTTGACTCTGCCTCAGCCCTCAGCCCTCAGCCATCAGCCTCATCTTCCCTCACTGTCCCTCACTGTCCCCTCCATCTTGGAGAGATGGGGGAGTAGGAAGAAAAGATCCCTCGTCATTCCTCAATTTATCTCTTGCCTTGATTCAGCTTTGATAAAGAACTTCCAACATCTTCAACGAACCATATCACTTAAATTGTATTCCCTTTGTTGTCCCCAAAATACCTCGAAATTGGGAACATGACACAACTATTTACAGTCCTTCATATCTCACCCTGGACTGTCAAGGACATACCGAGAGACCGTCCAGCTATCTCTCCTTGGCATTTGGAAGGTCGTCCGGGTTATCATTTGGACTTGTATGCCTCGATACCTTGTCCGTAGCGTGACGAGTCATTTTTCCATAACAATGGTGGCAATGCAAAATCATCTGTGGCCGTGTCGAATGCCTAGGGTGAACCGTGTACTCAAGCAAAGCTGATTCGAGGCGGCAAGCTCCCCTAACGTTCATCAAATCTTTGGTTCGTTGTTAGGGTCCGCTGTCCCAGAATGTTAGCTGTCTCTCCACTCAGTCATCACTTCAGGCTCGTTCCCTTATGATCTGGCAAATACTTCGCGACTTCACTCTGGATGTGTGCAGTCCCATGCTACACCAAGCCGTTCGTCTCCTAGCCTGCCGTCTGGTAGAAAAGGGACTGTGATATTTGCTCTATTGCAGCAACAAGGCATACGTATAAAGATACTCTCCCTGCGCCATCTAGCACTACCATCATCCCACATCTACCTCCCCTCATCTGGTACCGCTTCTCACTACAGTCGCTTCATCGAATGTCCCTCTTGCCTAGCTAACGATTATTAATGCTTTAGCACTTCTTCTTGCCCTCGGACTGCTTCAGTAATTTTCCCTCTGCACCCGGCCCGATTCGAAACATTGTGTAGGGGTGTTGGCAACTAGTTGGCTATTGTGAATCTCCAATAGAGATTGTAAAGGCGAGGATGGTGAAATGAATCATGATGATCCAGTTATTCCGCCGAGGACGAGTGTGGTCATTTCCTGCTGTTGGAATGAGGGCGAAACCCGCAATTACTGCATGCCTCATGATTGTGATGTCATCCACCAAGGGTCGGAAGCCGCTGGCCTTTGAGAAGAAGGCTAGATAGGAAAGATGAAGAGCGCTGGGGCTGCGGCCAAGGGATCGAGCTCGATGCAAGTACGGTGCCGCCCTGACACTCCAAGTCAATGCCCACTTCTAGCAAACATATCGAGCTTTACAAACCTCAGCCAAACTTCGTCCAGGCTCAAGCCGGATACTGTCTACGACTAGTCGCTAAGAGCCCTGAATCCGGATTTCGTGAACGCGCATCAAGGTGATGCCGCTGGCATGTGGCACCAGGAGGGTCTGTGGGGGGCTCGCCAGGAATAGGCAAAATCAGGCAGCTGTGTAAACTTCCGGGAACACATCAGCAGAATCTGCATTGACACCTTTTCCGGATGATAGCATTTACCCAATATTTGAAAACAATTCTGAGCCATCACGATAGAAGCAGGCTCCGATCAAGGACAGCTTTCATCGTCTTGGCGGTGACCCCTGAAATTTCACATGTGAGAATTAGGTTGCCTTCGACTTGAGTAAGAAATTCGATGCCAATAGCCGACGGGTCGACGACGACTTCAAACAGATTATAGCTCCAGGGCCTTACGATCGAATGACAAAATCCGGCTTGCATCAGGAGTTGAGATTCACGATCGAAAGCGCAGAACATCCGGATGCAACGGGAATACTGGCTCAATGCCTGTGACTGTAATTTGATGAACGCGGAAGATGTGCCTATTCTGCCGGTTACATGACAAGAACATACAGGAGGATGAGCAAGTCAAAGCGAGTGTGACATTGGCGTGGTGGGTCAACATGTCTCTGAGCTAGGTCCAACTTCTTGTTCGTGTAGAACTGGTCGTGGAAAAATATTAGATAATCTCGAGGCTTGTTGCATTCGATCCTAGCTCATCCTTATGGGGATAATATCACCGGTCTGAATGATTATTGATCTGAGCCAAGATCTACCTCCTGCTCATGCAGAGCTGGTTGTGTAGATAGTAGATAATCCTAGGGCTTGCTGCATCCAGACCTTTCTTATCGTTATGGCGATAATGTCACCGGTTTGAATGATTCCATATAACGCGAGATTTGAAGAAAAGGGTGTGCGGGGAAGGAATGCCAAGGGCATTGAACTGCAACCTAGTATCCCGGTAGCCAAGGATTTCTCTACTGGTTTCAGGCAGGAGATAAGCTGCGTCTATGGGGTAATATGGAGTAGGCAATGAGTCATTCAGGCCAGATGGCTGCCAGACACGGGAAGCTGACGCACCAATGAGAACAGGGACGACGCGCATGCTGAGACGGGAAGTTTCACGTTATTGTAAGGCTCTAAGGCTGGAGCGTGGGTGGTGGTGGTAATGGTGGTAGTGGTTGCCCGTGGGTAAAGACAGCGGATAACGATAAACATAGCGGGCAAGCCATGGAATATATAGCCAATAGGCTAGCAGTCGTTGTGCACGAATTACAAATTCGAGTCCTCCAAGCCCGTCAACAGACACCGGAGTTAAAACGGCGGCTTGCAGGACGATGGATGTATGTCTCTTGCCACGTCAATGATCAGGTGCCTACTGATGAGGAGGGATGTGTGAGCTCCAAGGGTGTTTTGATAAGACATGATGGGATGAAGAAAAGGCAAATTACTTTAGTAGAAGGGAGCCCGATAGTAGTAAGGAGGTGTTCGGGCAGCACTTTAGCTCGACAGGGCCAGTGAGCGAAAGGGTGGGTGCATACTTTATGAAGTAGGTAGCCTTGTGGCTGCCATGTGTACCAAGTACCTAGTAAAATAGTGCTGCGTTGGCGGGCAGCGGTTCCCACGTTACTTTATATATTTTCGGTGAGGGTCTGTTACTTGGCGTCGATCTACCGCTTACCGTGTTCAGTAAGGTAGGTATGTAGGTATGTAGTAGAAGGCTTCAAAATAATATGATATCCGAGGCATCGGATTTCAAGACGCCCCTCAGGCGCACGAGATTTAAGCTTATTCGGTACATATTTTCAGTTCAACAAGGTAACATGGAAGAATTCAGTCGGTGAGTGCGCCTTGTCTTATGGCTTATTGACTTTTTGCAATGATGCGTGAGTGTGGGTGAGCGTGGCGGAGCATTTATAGAACTGCCTTAACGTCACCTTTAAGGCCAAAAGTACTTTTATAAGGATTAGTAAGAGGATTTTTCGCTGCACGTCATTATTTATATTGCCGCTTGAACCAATGGAATCGTCGTCGAGCCGAGCATTTGACCCCGCCTAAACCCTTAACCGTTAGGGCTACAACTGCGCTAGACCTCGACCGAAAAAAGGGAGTCAAAAATTCATACTCTAAATGAAAATGAATAAATGATACCCTGACAATTTCAGCCTCAATATTCATCTTTGCCCCCCTCTAAACACCCTCTTTTTTCCCCAGGCTGGCTTTCTTTTCCCTCCTCTCTGCATAATAATCATGCCCATGATGAGTTTGGATTACATCCAGCTCATACACACATCATTGACGTCCAACGCAACTACATCCGATCAGCAGAATGGCAGAGATTGGGTACGCCACTCCATCTGGCAGATATAGGAAGGACAATCATATCGGCATCACGGCTAACACCATGCTCCACAGCATCATAGCCTCCATCATCGGGGTCGCGGGGGCAGGCTTCCGCCTCTCTCTCGTTCTCAACGCAGTCGCATCCGGCATTACCGATGCTGAATGCGACATCCACAGCATCGCCAAGGGCATCTCCCTCTTCTCTCTCATGCTCAAGCAAGTCGGCAGAACGATGGAGGAAGGTAAAACGATTGCGACACCGAGCGCCATAGAGACGGCAACAGAAATAAGGGATCAAAGTCAAGTTGTCTTCGACGAGATCAAGAACATGGTCGATTTGGCCCAAGCGAAAGATGACAAGGGCAATCTTCGATCTATCACAATAGCCCAAAGGGTCAAATGGTGCTTCAAAAAGCGAAAGGTCCAGTATCTGTTGGGTCAGCTCGAGTCGCTCAAATTGAGTCTGTCCATCATGCTTCAAATCTTGCAGATGGGTAAAGCCATCGCTACAACACGGTAAGGCGCGGTTCCAAGGCTCCCCACAACTTACTGGATACGTGCTAAATTATTTGCAGCGAGGATCCCTCAAAAGCGCCCCCCACGGAGCATACCATGAGGCAGGACCGCGCGGAGATACAGAACATGATGGTCGTCCAACACTGGTCCTTGGTAGAGCTACGGAAACTATACGAGCTGGCTGAAAAGGAAGACAAGGAAGAAACAATGAGTCCGACCATCGAAGATCTACCTCCAAGCTACGACGCAGCTGCACATGCTCAGACAAGCTACTATGAAGATCAAGCTGCTAACACGGGCCGACGTGTTTCAATCCAAGGCCCGCCAGTAGCAGAGAGGGTACCGAACGAGTCTCAAGCAATGGTCAAGTTTGAAGAAAAGCCACTTCAACAATTGGACCGGCAATTCACCAATGCCCTGGCTCGAGAGAACCAAGCTTTAGGGGCACCCGTCTATGATATTGTCAATCATTTACTGCACGAATGGACAAGAATTCCGGAAACAGAAGCGCGTCCGTCGCCACCCAACAGTCGCGGATATCCTTCACCGCCAAACAGTCGTAAAAATTCCAGCGCCCAACCCGCCGCGAAGCCCACCTACTACGAAAGCGACGAAGATACTTCAGACTCCGAGTTCGAGAGGTCGTCAGACATTGGAGGCCGCTACATAGAGGGACCGCGCAAAGGCGTCGAGAAGAATGTCCGCTTCAAGGCCCGTGTCGAGAGCGATGAAGAGGATCAAGAGCATCCCCACCCTCGAAGGCGAGCTCCAAGGAAGCATGTCTTACACTCCGAAGATGACACGTCTTCGGACACCGAGTCCGAAGTCTCATCTCCTCGACGCGGCTCTGGCGCTCGACGGAGTAGTGACAGCAGTAATCTGTCTTACTCGCGAGACGGTCCTGAACGCCGCCCTAGGCCGTATTCTGGCCGCGCCAACGGACCCGAAAATGCAGGAAGGACTGTGAACCGCGGCATGACCCAACCAACGATACCGCAAGGCAGACCAATGCTGAATCAGCCCTGGCAATCTACCCCCGCTATCCCAGCCGGTCTTCGACCCCAACAGCCTTACGGTCCACCCAGTGGTCCCCCTCGCATGCCAGTCGGTAGTCCCTATGGGCCCCCTGGCTTCATGAGCCAGTCGCCCCAGCCTCCGCCTGGGAACTACTTCCCACAACAACAACAAAGACCGCCAGGATCTTCCATGCCGCCTCGACAGCAAAGTCATCGCGACAAAGAAAAGAGACGCAGTACAGAGAAAGATGCGAGTAGCGCGAGCAAGAATTTGAGGAGGGGCCTGTTTGGGGGCGCAGCGGTTGCGGGGATTCTGGATCTACTATCAGGTTTGGATGGGCTGTGATGAATGTCTGGTTTAGGTTGTAAGACTGACATGGATGAATCTGGATGGTGCATGCAAATGATATCATGAAGGACGAGCGATGAGCGATCTGCTGCTACGAGAATACGATTCACGGCTCACATCCACAGCTCTTGGGAGCGGTGGATACTTGGGAGGCTCTTATCATGTACTACCATGTTTTCATGTCTGCGAGAAACTAATATCTTTGTTCTGTCCCCGATGTCGTTACTAGCATAGACTCGCAGTCTTCTAATCAATTCGCGTTCTACCACTGGACATGCCTACTCCAAACAGAGCTTACGAGTTTGGCCACTTGATTGGATAAACCGTAAGCCAACTGTTTCACCCACTCTGTAATCTTGTACCCTATGTTGTACACTGCCTCGCACGCATCGCATATTGAGCAGTGCAATAAGGCTGGCACAGCCACAGTGACCGCGTTTCCGACTGGGTCTCCCAGAAGGCTGGTGGGCTGGTAGATAGTGATTTGCCCCTTTAACACACCTTCCTGAACATCGCAAACACCCCCGAGCAAATATCCGCAATTACATCACCAGCGTCAATGAAGATAGCATGCAGAGCTCTGTTAGGCTTCATTTTGATTGATAACGGGGATGCTTTTAAACCTCAGCCAATGCTAAAAAAATTACCATTAGCGTGTAATACGGGTGG
>BLJB01000318.1:0-12094 GCA_013423325.1 Usnea hakonensis | reverse complement strand
CCGGGGCTCTTTTGGTCTTTTGGCCTACCGGTTAGCGGTACTACCACCCGCATGCCGTGACATGGCAACTCTCCGGATCTCAACCAGATCGAGCCCTGTTGGTATCATCTAAAGCGGTATATCTCGAAGCAACCATACCCACCAACGACTAAAGAGACAACAATTGAGGCCTGGGACCATGCTTGGTGTAATTTAGAGCAGGAGAGGATCGGCAAGTGGTGTGGGAAGATGTGTGAGCGAATGGAACGTGCACGCTTAGCACAAGGCGATAATGATTTTCATGGGTAGCCATCTTGTAGAGCACTATTTAATTAGCTACTGCAATGATTCTTATGTCATATAATCATGGTGTGGTTGCGCAATATAAAAAAGATCATGAAGTGGTTTCCGAATTTAGGGGGGGGGGCGATTAATTAAAAATTTTCTCTGTTGTATATTAGTGGATGGTGAATAAAGATGTACACTACGTAAGATTCATTAATGGATTCAGCGAGCCATTTCGGGATCTGAGTTAGACTCCTTAAGAGTATTGCATAAGACGTTTGACGTTCCAGAAATGGTGTCACTTGTTAAAAAGGATAAAGACGGTGCATCTCTCGTAGACCTCAAAAGCCCCAATCGAAAAAACAGACAAAGACACATTACACATCTTCAATACAAAACGAGCTGTGAGCGTTGCAGGGCTTAGAATTGGGCCAGCGCATAAAGTATTAAGGCAGAGGAACGTATTCATAGTACACAGATAGCTGCGCTCAAATATAAAAGAATGGGACTCTGCGCTTGCGTTTCAATTGTCCCTCCGTCATTGCACCCAAACTTGACATATTCACTTATTGCCCTGATGCAGAGCCGGCCAATCTACTTGACGTTTGCCTGTTACCGGTGAAGATTGAACGCTGGATCCTCTGCGCAGATTACGTTTGAATTCCTTCGTCGCGTGATGGATGTGCTCAATTTCTTGAAGACCTAGTCGAAAGGCTGGTGAATCTTGAGGAAGAGCCAAGCCCGCGTGCAGGACACGAGGGCTCGCACCATCAGATTCAAAGAAACCTGTGACTCTAGGGAACAGTATGAAAGATTTCGAAGGCAGTTGATTCACAGGTATTTCTTTGGGCAAGTTTGCCGCCATGGAGTCATCTGTCACTACGTCTTCGACAAAGTCCCATTTCTGCCAATCCCCTGCCGAAGGGTCGTAGTCGAAATCGACCCGACAACTGTCCTTTCGAAGGGCATTCCAAAGCTCAATGACCATCCTTGTGATCTCCGCAAGCTTGGCAGGTAGTCGCTCACTGGCCGGACTCAAATGCTGAAGTACGTCCAAAATTTCATCAACGATGCCGTCCTGACTTGGTTTGGTGGAGACACTGCTCATCGCCAAGAGATCATGTGAACCAAGATGATCAAGTTTGTCAACCGTCGTCAACCGCCAGGACAACTCTTGACTCGAAGTCGCAGCACGGCTTTCGGTAGACAGTGGCGAATATTTGAAAATCTCACTGGCGCTGAATAGCTGATTTTGAACCACATCGCTATCCAACTGTGAAAGATGTCAACAATGCTGTCTATATAAATTAATAACCTAATTCTTTATAGCGTTTTATTATATATATTATAGATACTCTAATTAGATCTATATAAAGTAGCTAATAGAATTAGTATACTTCCTTTATTACTTCTCCGCGAAGGGGATTAGAAATCTAATAAATTAGTATATACGCTATTAGTACGATAGGGGGAATATACTATATAATAGTTAGAAATTCTCTTTTTAAATAACTTATAGTATAGATAGAAAGATATTAATCTTCTTTTATATTCTTTAAACGTATAAAAATACTACTAATATAGTAAAACTATCTATTTAGTTAGTAACGCCTTTATAATAATATAAAGTACTTATAATACTACTATTATTATACTATTACTATTACTAAACTATTACTATTACTATACTATTATTATTAAAAACTAGTACTATTACGCTAGTTAGCCTTAATTTATTATTAATATTAGATTACTAGTAATACTTATATATAAGAGAAGTAAGAAAGCTATAATAATAAGAGTTATTTAAGTATATTAATATATATTACTACTATTTTAGAGATAGAGTAAATACTTATAAAGAGAGGCTAAAGAAATCGCGAAGAAGAAGAAAAGAAGAAGAAAAAGTTAGAGTAAAATAGAGGTATTTATATATAATAATAGCGCTAATGGTTATATTAATAATAGATACTAGTTTATAGAGTACTTACTAGTTCTATCTATTTAACGATAATATACTTATTATAAAATTATAATAAATAATAAATAATAAACTTATTTAGATAATTTATTTTTAATTTATACTAGTAGAACTATAAAGAGTAGTACTAAGAATACTATACTAACGAATTATATTATATAAATAATATTATAAAAAGATAAAGATCTTTATAAAAAGATATCTAAATAAGAAGTTAGCGCCGCCTTAATAATATTATAATTAACGTACTTTTAGGCCTTAGAAGTAGTCCCCCTTTGTCACGGAATGGAATATGATGTGATCATAATCTATGTATGGTGATAATGTATATAGAAGAAAGAGTATCTACAGGAAGAATCCTCCTCATGAGGCCCGCAATGCCAAGGCGCCAAGGCTCGCTAAGCCCTATGAGGCTCCGCACATATCCTGTGGAGGATATCCGTAACACCCTTATTCTACTACTAGTAATCCGCTATAGAAATTAAATTATTCTACTACTAGTATTACGCTATAGAAATATTACTCTTCCGCTACTAATATTATACTATAGAAAGTAGATAATATTAATCTACTACTAGTATTATACTATAGAATTAGTCTTATTTTATTCTACTACTAGTTTCCGCCGTAGAAATAGTAGATATATTTACCTTACTATAAATACTATACTTCGCTAATAGTACTCTTTTATAGCGCTATAAAAACGTTAGCTTTCTAACTTCGTTACTAGTAATAACTATTACCCTAAAATTTCTTCTAGATTACGTTACGCCTTCTACGCGATAGCGTATATATTTACTACTATTATAGTAAGACTACTAATAACTCTTTTTCCTTATATTAGAATAAGGTTTTTTAATAAGTATTTAAAGTACCTGGGGACTAGGGTCTAAAGGGGGGAATACTTATTAAGGCTAGCCTAGTATACGCTATCTAATTACTATAGTATATTATTTAGCCTTAGGGGTCGTATTTATATTAGCTAATAATACTATACTCTATAGCTAATCTAGTAGAACCGTTACGAGGTTTAGACTTAGGGGGCCTTAGCGAATATATATTAACTTAGCGTTCCCCCTAGTTTTAGCTCCTTAGATATTAGTTCTACTATAATTAAGCCTATACCTAAAACTATTAAACCCCGTAGTATATTACGTCCTTTATACTCTTTTAGTCCTTTATAGTTTCGTAAGTAGAAGACTACTAGATTAGTAAGAACTCGCGGTTATTAGCGCTTAATTAGTAGATATTAAAATAAGAGTTTACTATATCCTTATATTTATATATTCGCTAAGAGTCTTAATATTAGCTATAAAAACTCTATATAGATAAAGAGACTAGTAAAGAATTATAATCTTCTCTAACTCGATACGCTATACGTAATTAAGGCCTTTATAGTATTACTACCTAAGGGTACGTAGAGTAGTTTCTTTAGTAAATCGCGAAGGCTCTAAAAGGAGTAGCTTATCGTAGAAGATACGTATACGCGTAGGAGGCGAGATAAGAAAAAGGTATAATATATACTTAGTACGTTAGAGGCTAGAAACTAGTAGTTATATCTTACTACGGTATAGCTTAGTAATACGGTTACCGACGTTAATAGATACCGATTATTATAGTCGTCTTCTTATTAAGTTATAGTTAGTCTAACGCTAGACTAAGACGACGGAGAGGGAGGGATAAGGGTATATAGTATACTCGATACGCTTATAAATAAGGCTATAAATACCTCTTATCTACTATAAGTAGCTCTATATTCTAACTAATATTAATAGTCGTTAGCTATTAGTATTCTATTTATCTCGTCCGCTATATATTACGTCCTTTAAGGGGTAAGATCTCTTAGCTCTGCTAATACGGACCTACTACGTACGACGGTAATATTTATATCGTATATAGTAGTAGTAGGTTCGTAGCCGGTAGTACGTATAGCTAGATCTCGTCGCCGACTATTATTCCACGTTAATATACTAGAATTTTAAGTATAGTTAATATGAGAATCTTTAAAGATAAGTCTATATAAAACTTCGTAATATAAGTCTAGATATTAAATTTAGAGTATTAATAACTATCTTATAATCTATAGAATTTATAATTCTAGTTCTTCTATCGATTAATTTAGAAGCTAGCGATATCTTTCTATATATTATTCTTACGAATATACTTAGTCTATAGTAAGAAGTCTAGTAGAACTTCTTTATCTAGCTTAGTCTCGCGGATATCTTAGCGTTATAAGAGCTCTTTACGCTTTACGTTAAAGGAGCGGGTATAGTAGGATTAGAAAAGCTATAGTATCTTTACTTAAGATAGTACGAGACTAATTATTTAGAAAACCGAGTATTAAAACGCCTTGAATAATAGCTTTAGTATTGGATATATTAAAGAATTAGCTTATAGGGAGAAGACGTAGATACTAAAGGTGGTATACTGTAGACGGACGGTTGTAGTCTTTGATCATGGGGAATGTGTTCTTGAAAGACACAAATTGTACGACATGATTGGTCGGAGAGTAAAAGCTTCTTGGTGGGGTATGGAAGCACTCGCCTATGTCCGATAGATCCGCTACCAGCAAAAATCATAGAGTAGCATCAAGCGCACATCAGGGTAGATACGAGTACCTTAACCGTTCCCTTAGGTTCTTCAGGCCCGAATATCTCCGTATCATACGAGTAGGCATTATTGGCCCCATCTTCTTCGCCCAAAGCCGAATCTTGCTGGGTTGACCCACGCCCCCCTGGACAGACTGAACCCATATAGAACTTGGACTTCTACCTAATGACTTATGGGCCTGAATTAAACTGATGAAGACCTGGATCTCGTCAGTACCCCGAAGAGCAATCCGGTGCCCTTCTAAAAGCACTGGAGTAGGCTGATATCTGATGAATAAGGAAGTCGAGGACAACAAAGACCAAGACTAAGGGACATGTGGAATCCACATCGACAAGAACAGCGAGGATGGCCACAGGGAGCACAGTCGAGACGGTCACCACCGGTACAATTTGCACAGATTCAAGAAAGTGGAACGGGTAACTCGGTTACATTTCAGATGCCACAGCCGGGTCATTCAGTATCAGTTGGATTACCGCAATACCGAGTAGCATATCCTCAGGCAGCACAGTCGGGATGGGCACTACCAACGCAGTATGGAGGGTCTCAATATGGAACGGGTCGTTCAGTTTCAGCACCAAATAGCACAGTACCAAGAAACACATTACCAGGAATCATCAGAGTCTCGGGTGGGACGACCACAAGAAGTACAGAGGAGCCGGTTTCACCACTGCAATCGCATGAAGAATGGTGGGAAAATCAGAAAGAACTCAAGAAGAGGCAACCAATAGAAAACAGAGAACGAGAAGTGCAGGAGCATTGGAGGAGGATGACACAACGCGAGAACGAGCGGAAACAACGTCGAGAAAGCTGGATGAGATGGATAACTTCTCTTTGTGCATTGGTCCTCGCCTACGTTATATATGTGAATGCGATCGAGCATTTATAGCTTAACGCAAGGACATATTTGTGAAGCTACTCATACCCCTCAGGGAACAAGTAGGATTACTATCAGACCATCGGCATCAGAACCAGAGGGTATGTGGATGAACATAAAAATAGCAGGGATAGCGTGCAAGTTCTGTATCATGGACGCTACTACAATATGTATGCCCCTAGAGCTGTCCAATTCTTTTAAAGCTACAGAAAGTCAATGTCTCCTAGCGCGGCTTGACCATGAGAGTGGATGTAGATGGGATATTGCCAGTCAGAAACACTCGTTGCAAGATTCAAGTTGCTACTGACTGACAAAGGATATCTTTGTGAATTTCTCCACCACATTTCAAACTACTTAATGGCTTTTAGGTAGACTAAATACTCTATAAGAGACTATTTACGAGAGGAAAGGACTATATGTAATAGTAGCGAAAGCGAGGTATACTACTAGTACTAGCGTATTTCTAGTGGCTCCCTCGCCTATTGTAATTCGGATGATTTGCAAAAGGCAGTATTGAAAGTTGGCTGAACGCCCAGGGATATTGAATGAGATAAGAAATGTTGCAGTGTCTTCCTGACCGGCTATTGATTTTCGACTTATCACTGAACAGCGCAGCAATAAAGATTAGTCGTGGGTTTTGAAAGTTGAAGAGAAGATCATAGTAATGAAGTCGGCGGCTAAGTAGAGGGCAATCAAGTAAAGGATTTAGGAAATTCGTACAACGGATGTCGGGTCTTATCCCATGGATCGGCAAGGTTCACAATTCAGGGGTAAGCGACCGAACTAAAAAAAAAGTCCCCTTTTTCAACTCACTGCGCTTGAACAACAACTACCTTTATTAAAAAGTATTCGGTATACGAATTGTTCCTCTTAACAAGATCTAAAACTTTGCCATCAAAAAAAACTCTATTTATACTGTTATTAAAAAGTTATCGTACTGTTAATGTTAAGAGTATTTTGATGTTCTGCCAAGCTTTTGTGAACCATTCTTGCCGGTCCATGGGATACAGCCAATTGTGTCATATTCCAATCAAAGTTCACCATTAAATACCGCAGTCTCTGGATGCAAATTAGCTTTAATGGCTCAACTTCCAGCGAAGTAAGTGTCCTAACTGACCATGGCGCTAAGAAGACTCCCATATCTCTTTGAGTGAAAATGTAACTATATATCGTCATGGGTAGGCGAAAAAACAAGAAAAGCAATGATGTTGAAAGAGAGGAATCGACTGGAGAGGAATTGCAGGATAGGAAAGAGACGTATACTTCTTATAGGATTCGGTCTCCCGGTATGGCCACCATCTATGGTGGTTTTTCGATCCTGTGCCCGAGATCATTGAAAAGAATGCGATTGTGTGGTATACGAAATTATGGACCCCCGTTCCTACTGTGGCGATCCATGGCATGAAAAAAACGAGAGCTTTGTGGGTCAGACTAGGAGGGTAGTAGTAGCATCACGACCGGCTTGTGGTTTTGCTGCGAGCGTTGGTGGGAATTTCATTGTGAGTTTCGGGGGAGCGAAATTGTACTGTGGGGAGGTGACAACTTGACTCGGGACAGTCCCCCTCCCACAGTCCCCCTACACTGAAAAAGGCACCTGATTGGCTCGCTAAGTGGTGCTGCAAGCAGCCGCAGCCACCCGGCTTGGCATAAGTCTTGGTATGGTAGATATCAAATGCATTCATGACTTTCTTCATTCCACAATTCATGTAGTTGAATAGGACATGGGAACGAGGTACGGTGGTGTGGAATTCAGACTATGCCTTTCACCAAAAGGTGCATGTTGGAATATGATTCAACACCTCCTCAACACACGAATGATACCTGCTTAGTGGCTCTTGGCAGGGAGACTTCACAATATATAAGGTAGTCTTTCTTCATAGACAGTTCATCAATCCTACACCCATTTCCAGATTCCAACAGTGCATGGTTCAAACTAGGCTGTGGCCGGGAAATGATGAAAAAAACTGGAAGCCGTATCTTGAAGTACTACTTTGTACCATGAAATGAACATTATTCACGACGAATCTAGTCTCTTTTTGTCTGTAATTTCCGGATCTTGCAAGGATGAGTTGGCAGCGATCGTGAGCATCTGAGATAGCTGCAAGTCAGAAACTCTCTGACTGGTATTGACATGTCGAGATATAAGCGTGGTTAGCTGAGGAGCTATATCAATGATTCTTCTCCTGATGTCATCAACTGACACAGCGCTGCTTCGAACTACCGACCCGGTGTTCTCTAGATTAGTGTTCATTGCCTGCTGTAAGGTGTGGGCATCTCTTAACTCAGCTTTGGCAGCTGAAGCTGCCCACTGGTCAATCCGCCGAGAGCAGTCCTCGATATTTTCAAGGATATCTTTATATTTGATACCCATAGGCTGTGTGAAGGAATGAATGATATGTTTAAAGATGCCCTCTTGATACCATTTCATGGCTTTGATGAGGAACTGAATAAGATAGGCGTACAAGCTGGCAACCTCTTGTTTTATGTGCTTAGTAGGATAGAGGATCAGGTAGAGCTCTTGACGTGGCAGACAATCGGCAATGCGACACAGAGCTTTGGCGAAGGTAGACGTCAACTCCTCATGATTCAGTATTCCCTGGGAGCCGTAAGCAGACTTTTTGAGTGCAATGTTCGTGTCGCATATACCACAAAAACCAATTTCATTGTGCCCCAGGCCAGTGCTACGTATTCCGGGTGATGTTGAGCAAGGGTGTCCAAGACTTGTCCATAGTACATTATTCGCGATGACAAGGCGGCAAGCCATCGGGAGACTTTTCGTCTCTGCGTCTTTGACTCGTATTTCCGTTTTGCTTCATTCACAAGAGCCAGGACGTGTTCTATCGTAGATTCGGCACAAAGAAAAACTACTTTCTCCCTGTCCCTGGTGAGAGATTGGGCGAACACGGTCTTTGCAGATTCAAAAGCGTCTGTTGCGGCACATAGACAACTGCTGCGGATTAGTCCTCCCAAGCGCTACCTCGTAAGAGTAACCTCATTCAATGCCCTACCTATCGTTATCAGATGGTTTATACCAAGTTTTGTACTTTGGGTTCCCACTTAGGTGATTCGTGTTCGCCATTGCATTTGATAATAGATGAGCTTGACAAAGATGTTGAGAAGAAATATCTAACACAAAACCGCTGTCAATGTTGTAATTAATTACTGTACCTATACTAAATATAGCGCTTACTCGGGCCTAGTGATTGCGGCTTGCGCGCTCACTACTCAGCATGTTCTTGTAAATATGTTGTACTACGGAGTAAATAGCAGGGCTGTGCAATTACAGCATGTGTACCCCGCCCCGCAGATCCCTGCCTTTCCAAGAGGACAAGATTCTTGGCCGTACGAGTACAACAGTAAGGTATGCCTTCGCCTGGACATTCGAGGCTGTAAGGTAATTTTCCTATGGACTTGTTAAATCATCTTCACAATCTCGAATGCCGTCCAAAGACCATACACTGGAATTCCGATGGCCGCATATTGAAGATAGAACAGAGGTGGAAGATCATCCCACAATCTCGCAGGATTGGACAAATAAAGAAACAACGGAACACAAGCGTCTGGTTGCACTCCAGGAGAAGAAACCTCACAGATCTCACAGAGGAAGAATAGACAAGTCAGAGGGTCCTGACATAGGTGGTGTTTACCGTTTCCTACAGGACGATTCAGAACTACATGCTAACGGTCGACGTGTGATCGCCATTAGCAGCAGCGTCTTCCCTCAAATTCGCAGAAAGCTCTGGAAGCGAGTTGGAGCGAGGCCCGACTCCTTTACGGAAACAGAAACACCCTGCAACCTTTCAGTGCAGCTTGTGCCCAAAGAAGTTTACTCGAGCATACAATCTTAGGTCCCACCTTCGCACTCACACGGACGAGAGACCATTCGTTTGTACAGTGTGTGGAAAGAGTTTCGCACGCCAGCACGATCTCAAAAGACATGAAGGCCTACACGTGAAAGAAGCTAAACCGGAAGACAAGGGCATGCAGGTGATTGTACCTACTTTCCATGGTGAAAATAGCGGCCTCTTGAGCGCACCTAGTCCTTCCTCTGAGTCACTCTCCGACAAAGGCAGCTTGGGCAGCTGGCGGAGTGAGGTCATTATAACGGGCCATCAGGATTTTGACGGGATGTATGAGCAAAACGAACCCATGCGCAATGAACGATATACAGATATGAGTGGACATCAACAGCGCAAACGGCGGCGGAAGGACCCAAAGTCGTCCGGCAGCGAATCAGAGGTGGCGGCTACTCCTCGCAAAAGAGAGGTCCCTGCAAGCCGGCAATCTGATGAGATACAAGCATTGCGGCGTGAGCTGGAAGCCTTGAAGAGTGAAAAGGGACTTCTTGAATACCGCACACACGCTTGAAGGCCATTCAGATTCGGTCAGCGCGGTCGTCTTCTCGCCTGACGGTCAGCTTCTAGCCTCTGCATCCGACGACAACACTGTCAGACTGTGGGACGTTAAAGAAATGGTCTCTATACAGCAAATCAAACATGAATTCAATAGAAACCTCTCCTTCAGTACGGATGGGTCACAGCTAGAAATGGACGGGAGACTTCTAATGGTCCCATCATCGTCTCTCAATCTTCATGCTAGTATTCAAGCTCCAACTGGTGCATCATCCTTCATGAGCGTCAACAGCGAGTGGGTAAGGTATAAAGATTGCAATGTTCTTTGGCTTCCACCCAACCGCCGGCCAGATGTCTACGCTTTTCAGGACCAGACTCTTGTGCTAGGAAATGGGTCCGGCCGAGTCACTTTCTTTCGGTTTAGTTCGACAGTTACTCCTTTTATACTTGGAATTTGAACGATAATGGAGGAACTTGGACGAAGTAGGAACTTTAAGATTCTAAATTTATATAACTTCCGAGCTTGCGGTGGGGTTCTCTCTTCAAAACGCACTACTTCACATATTCTAGATATTTCGAGTATGTTGCGACTTGGACTGCATCTATCCTATACATCTTTCCTTTGTTCTTGTGGGAAAGGAAGCTACGTTCCAAGTAGTCTACTCTCTACCAAGTATTATTGCTTTCTAATGCTTCTACACAGCAGTACCATTTTCTATTCTGCCTTTCATTTTAATACTAATTGTCAAGACCTATTCTATAAACCTTTAGCTACGGTTAACATATAGTCACTAGGAGTAGTCGTGTTAGAATACGTATACGGTCTTCCTTAGCCAACGCGAGAGCGCAAGGGTAAGCCTTAGTATCGAGATATTGTCCAAAAAGCCGAGGAAGGGGAAGGAGAAGGGGACACTTTGATGGATCTCATCTTAACTAAGATGCTGAGGATAGATTATCGATACCAGCGATTAGCAAGTGATTGCTTAGGGGAAGTATATCGTCTAGGATTTCACGAAATCCAAACTATCGGCATTAGACGTATAACGCCTAGAGGGAAGACGGCTAGTCGAGACGGCGTTATAAGGAGTAAGTCTATTATAGCGTAACCCCTTTAATATGCTCGATTAGATAGGGGTGTTTTATTAGGATTTTACGATATAGGAGGCGTATTGGAAATGACTAAAGTAGCTCCATCGAAGCGTGATCGTTAAGAGGGAACTCACTTTTATAATCGTTTATCTCCACTATTGGTTGATTAGCACCCTTAGGGACCTATATAGATCTGGAATCCTCAATCTAGAGATATTTCTAAGTCAACGCTAAGTAAGCGGCGGCGGTAATAGATAGTCTAATCTACCTCGGACGATGCTCGGGGAAAAGGATAGTCAAAACGGTTACGAGCATCGGTCTCGTTCGAGGCCGGTAAAGATCCTTCTAAGCCGCAAAACTCTCGAAACAATAAACAGGGGTCCGAGCAGAACAAGCGTAGCACTAGCACTACCCGTAAGGGACATAACCCTATAGTATAGCCTCGGCAGATACCGTAGCTAGACCCCAGCAAGGTACCGTTGGCAACAGACGTTGCAAGCCTTACTCAAGCTATAGAGTATATCCCGAGAGTGCCCCGTATTACGAGACAAGTCACGCGAAAATCCATATAAAACCGGACGAGGTTTCCTTCGGGAAGGACGTCTCCCCCAGTAGCGGAAGTGAGTTCAGGGGAAGTCGAGACGCCTTCGTCAAAGCGTAACATTCACGACATTATGAGAGCATTGCTAGCAGGGAACCTGGACGGCGAGAATAAGGGCAAAATCAAAGTACACTATTCTCAATAAGACGTGTCACGCATGCTGACCGGTCTTTGTTAAGGTAACCGACTTTGACGGTAGACATGTTCAGATAAAGATTAAAGACAAAATTGTGCTTATGCGAAAAGAAGACTGCTTTCTTAACGCAAGTCAGATACTGACACTGACTAACAAGAATCCAAGTGACATTGAACAGCTCCTGCAG